>OZ026562.1:4566079-4598579 GCA_964020155.1 Chondrilla cf. caribensis
GTCTACTCACTCGCTGAAAGCTTTTTGAGCTGACTTTAAACTCGACAGGGAGTCTTTCACAATATCATCTGATGATAATAAGAGAAATTGATTAGCCTCATGTAAGCTGTGTGTGTGTGTGTGTGTGTGTGTGTGTGTGTGTGTGTGTGTGTGTGTGTGTACATGTGTGTGTGTGTGTGTGTGTGTGTGTGTGTGTGTGTGTGTGTGTATGTATGTATGTTTGTTGTGTGTGTGTGTGTGTGTGTGTGTGTGTGTGTGTGTACATGTGTGTGTGTGTGTGTGTGTGTGTGTGTGTGTGTGTGTGTGAGTGCGTGCGTGTGTGTGTGTGTGTGTATGTTGTGTGTGTGTGTGTGTGTGTGTGTGTGTGTGTACATGTGTTTGTGTGTGCTTACACATGTTTATTTTCACAATGACATCTCACACTCTACAAAATGAAATTGCTGGAATTCAATGATCCAACATTCCCTCGTTAATTATCACTCCTCCTAAAACCACAAAAGTCCCCATTAGCTCACAACTACTGACTTCAGGTAATGACATGGGTGCAAAGTTCAAACACACACCACACAGCACTTGGACATTGTTAAGGTCTCCACATTAGACAGGATTACAGTCTCCACACACATTCAATGCAGCATGACATCACACTGAGCCACACACACATAATACATACATACAACATGGCCAATTGTAAAACTAAGTACCAGGTGAATACGATCTCTGCCTTGTGTGAAGAGTGGCCTACAATGATCTACATTCTGGTGTTATGTGAAGGATAAACTACACCCAGTTGTTGATTGAAAATGATATAAGGTTAGTAATTGTGTAATCACTCCAAACTGAAAATAATGAAACATGGTCTGGTTATGCATAACCGAGTCAATTCATTCCATTCAAAAGGCTGAATATCCAAAAATATGCATGCACAAAATATAGGAGAGTTATAAGACATTGACTGTGAAGTTAAACACACACACATACACACACACACACACACACACACACACACACACACACACACACACACACACACACACTGTGTATACTTCAACAGTATATCATCACAATAATTGACTATGGTGATCCGTTATCAGATAATCTCAAAGTACTTTAATGGTTAGATATTATCTGTGAGGTCCTATTATCTACCGTATGAACATGAACTGAAAACGATAAACACAATCACTCGCAATACACGTGGTTAAATGCGGTATTTCACGGACACGCCATATTGAGCGGTTTACGGTGATTTACCACATGGATAGAGATGTACCATGAAAAGTACACTCATGAATGCAAACTTAACCTCCAGGGTACTCTTTTACGGCTGTAAGACAGAGTTCTTCTTGACGCGACAAGAACTGTTGGACGTCGTCCATATTGTCCTGCAACACGCCCACGACCATATTTGGAACGGCTCGCGAGTCAGGTAACGGGCACAAGAAGAGGAAGACCGACCTTAATGGTGCCTACTTTCCTTTTGCTGTCGTTTTGAGGAGAGCAACGTGATGGTGAGTGCACAGGTTTCTTCCATTCATGTGCACGGACGTGATAAATGAATCAATGCACTCTTCTTACTATACGGCAATTAGACCCTAATGATATATGTGGTTTGGTAGGCGCAGTCGCTTAATATGCTTAGTTAGTACGGTGTTAGTAAACTATCGTTAACCATAGATGTTTCCGACATCACTATAATAGGAACTGTACGAAGAATTGCCGGCGGAGAACCTGGAGCTGTACGAGGAACTGCCTTGTGAAGTCCAACCTCCTCCGTTCGCGAACAGCTCGGCACCTGCTCTCCCTCCGAGGAACGCACAGACGCTCCCGCATGCCAAGAGTCAACCGATGATAGAGTCCAACACTAAACGACCTCCTCCTCCCCCTTCACGCAGCGACAACACGAAATTGTCTTCAGGACCTTCCGGCACATCACAGGACCATTCGGGAAGGTCCAAGTCTTTCTCGAAGAAGCCTTCTCCGGCTCCAACTAGTAGCTCTGGCGGCATTGACATAAAACAGATACAAATGATAGCGAAGGGAAGAAAGAATGTCGACTTTGAAAGCTTGGAAAAGAAGAAAATCGTCGAAGAAGAAGTTCCTGAGTGGCTGAGAAGGAGAAGAGAAAAAGCCGAAAGCGGGTCTATCAGCTCCGAAGGTGGTGAGTTCGACAGGTTGGAACGCTGCAGTAGCGTTAGTGATGAACCTGTCCCAGAGTGGGTCAAGAAGAGAAGGGAAATACAAGATGGCGTGGATGGGGAGAGGAAACAGCCTCCGCCCGTTGTAGCCAAGCCCAAGCCTCCCCCTGCACCGAGGCCAAAACCATCACAGGTGAATGGAGACAGTAGTGATGGTGGCATGTCACCCCGATCTCCACCTTCCCAGACTAAACCAGGTGGCGACCACGCCCCCAAACTTGCTCCTAAACCTGCACCCAAGCCGATGCCCAAGTCCTCCTCCAACCATAGTATGTCAGATGGCGGTAAGGGATCACCACCAGCCATCTCAAAGAAACCGTCCATTCCTTCCAAATCACCAAATCCTTCATCCACTGAAAATTCTCCTCCGGGTGCGGGGAAATCACCCGTACCTCCTCCTGTTTCTGGGAAATCTCCAGTACCTCCTCCTTTGGCAGGCAAACCCCATGTTCCACCACCTATTTCTGAGAAACCGGAGGCCCCCCCTCGTGTTTCGGGAAAGCCTGCACTACCTCCACCAGTTCCGGGCAAACCAGAAGTTCCCCTTTCTGTACCCGAGATACCATCGTCTGACTCAAAACCACCACCTTCTCCGAGACCTGAACATAAGCCAGCCCCGCCCTCTCCAAGGCTGGAGCATAAGCCGGCACCACCCTCTCCACGGCTGGAACACAAGCCAGCTCCACCCTCTCCACCACAAACCAGCAAGCCATCTTCCCCGCCTCAAGACAAGAAGCTCCCTCCTGCCCCTCCGCTACGAGTAACTCCTTCACTGGAACCCCCAGTCACCACTAAGGCCCTGCCAACAAAATCAGAGATGGTGTATTATCGGAGAGTCCCCCTTCCTCGGATGGACCCCACTTATGTACCGCGAGTCCCGGATCGAGCCAACAAACCGAAAGAGCTCCCACAGAATAGTGCCGTCAACTTGTCACCGTCGCTCCCCAGGTTCAAACCCCCACCACCTCCAACAGGGGAAGAGGGCCCAGACGAAGTTTATGACGATGTTGAGTCTGCCTTACAGTCTGTCCATCCCATCAGTGGAGTCACAACTACAGAGTCAAAGTGAGCACATAGCATTGGTCTGTCCTGTTTACTTTCCTACACTCTGCCCTTGACTATTCATGCACACTGTATGCTGTGGTTTTATGTGGTGTATAGTGTCTGTGTGTGCCAATGCATCAGGTCTGTACTGCATGAACTTGAAACATGCACACACACACACACACACATAATCACACACACACACACACACACACACACACACACACACACACACACACACACACACACACACACACACACAGTACCAACTGTTGTTCATAGTATGCAAACGTATGTATTTCATGGGATATCATATCAAGTCTGAACATACTGTATGTGCATACATGCTCACATCAATGTAGCTTGTAAGTTGTGTTACTGCTCCCACCATCCCAACTTCTGTAGCATTGACGACGGTGGTCCAGATGAAATTTATGACGATGTACAGAATACAGGTGAACAGGTGGGGCCACCACCACCCTTCAAGCCGCCACCACCCTCGGACGGTGTAGGGGGTCCACCTTCGTTCAAGCCCCCGCCTGTCCCAGTAACGGAAGACGTCGGTGCAACGGACATGTACACTGCGCACCCAGATGTGACCATTGAACCAGAAGAGAGTTATCTACCTTTCCAGGTGAGCGGTTCCTGAGAAGAGGAATTGAGTACAACTTTTTATGAATACTTCGCTTTCACTTCATGCATGGGTCAACTCATCTGCACCATTGTCTGTTGTCAGGATACCAACGAGGAGTGAGTTCACTGCAAGCATAGTTTAACACTCCATAGTGGATTCACCCATTCACCAACACCTAGTGTTTTGAAGAATTGAAACCTATCACTGTGTGTGTGTGTTACTACTGTGTTACCGCTGAGGTGGAACACACACACACACACACACACACACACACACACACACACACACACACACACACACACACATGCATACACATACATACACACACACACACACACACACACACACACACACACACACACACACACACACACACACACACACACACAGAGAGAGAGAGAGAGAGAGAGAGAGAATCAAGAAATATACAGTATACATATGTTTGTATGCCGACAATATAGTGATCTTGAGAACTACGAGATGCCAGAAGTAGCCACAGAAAAGGCAAGAGCCTATCAGCAGCAACAACAAAATGGCAGCACTGTCCCTCCTCTGCCTCCGGAGAACAAAAAGTAAGGTTTCCATGGCAACACTCATTTATCCATAACATTTATTTGTACTTGCATCAAATCAAGACTCTCCAAGTCTGAGCTCAGAGAGATGAAGAAGGAGAAGGAACGGCTGGAGAAACTAGATAGAGAGCGAAAGAGGAAAGAAGAAGCAAAGATAAAAGCTAAGAAGAAGAATCTCAGCACAAAGCAATTCAAGGTTGGTACTCTGAGCGGTTAAGCATGCGTGAAACGTATCACCATCATCAGCATTCTGTTGTACCGGACTGAGTTGTGAATACCGTGGTTATGGGTATGTGATTGAGTCACAAGTGGTTCACCATTCTGCATATTTGCATCCATCTAAACTGCCATTCAATGGCCCTCCAAACCTACCCTGCACAGTCACCTGCCCTTCACAGTCACCTGCCCTCCACAGTCACCTACCCTCCACAATCACCTACCCTTCACAGTCACCTGCCCTCCACAGTCACCTACCCTCCACAGTCACCTGCCCTCTACAGTCACCTGCCCTCCACAGTCACCTACCCTCCACAGTCATCTACCCTCCACAGTCACCCACCCTCCACAATCACCTACCCTCCACAGTCACCTGCCCTCCACAGTCACCTGCCTTCCACAGTCACCTGCCCTCCACACTCACCTGCCCTCCATAGTCACCTAACCTCCACAGTCACCTACCCTCCACAGTCACCTGCCCTCCACCGTCACCTGCCCTCCACAGTCACCTACCCTCCACAGTTACCTGCCCTCCACAGTCACCTACCCTCCACAGTCACCTACCCTCCACAGTTACCTGCCCTTCACAGTCACCTGCCCTCCACAGTCACCTACCCTCCACAGTCACCTGCCCTCCACAGTCACCTGCCCTCCACAGTCACCTACCCTCCACAGTCACCTGCCCTCCACAGTCACTTGCCCTTCACAGTCACCTACCCTCCACAGTCACCTGCCCTCTACAGTCACCTGCCCTCCACAGTCACCTACCCTCCACAGTCATCTACCCTCCACAGTCACCCACCCTCCACAGTCACCTACCCTCCACAGTCACCTGCCCTCCACAGTCACCTACCCTCCACAGTCACCTGCCCTCCACAGTCACCTGCCCTTCACAGTCACCTGCCCTCCACAGTCACCTACCCTCCACAGTCACCTGCCCTCCACAGTCACCTACCCTCCACAGTCACCTACCCTCCACAGTCACCTGCCCTCCACAGTCACCTACCCTCCACAGTCACCTGCCCTCCACAGTCACCTACCCTCCACACTCACCTGCCCTCCACAGTCACCTGCCCTCCACAGTCACCTACCCTCCACAGTCACCTGCCCTCCACAGTCACCTGTCTTGTATAACACATTCGCTTGTACACATTGTTTTGTGTGCCCCACTTTGGCTACTGCTTCCATTCGCTCAACACTGCTAGGTGTTCGGGTTACAAGCTGAGGGTCTCCCAAAGTACGAGACTTCGACCACTGGCGGTAATTCCCGTGGTAAAGATGGGATGTTGATCTTCCAGAGTGGAGATTTCGTTGGTATTCTGCTGCTGAGGCATGAGAAACTTCCCGCTGGATGCTACTTGGCAGAGAAGGAGGATGGTTCAAGTGTGTTACTGTTTTATTTGTGTGTGCGCACGCGCGCGCGTGTGTGTGTGTGTGGGTGTGTGCACGCGTGCATGTGTGTTTGCATGTATGTATGTGTGTGTGCTTCAATTTACATCTCTCCCGACATGTGCATGTTTCCTCGTGTAAATGTATGTTCTTTCTCATTCACTTCTTCTTTGTCCTCATTCCAGTTGGATTCATCAACAAAGACAACCTAGAACAGGTGCAGTGACTACAGAACCCTTTCCTCTTACTCTTGTTTCATCATGTTCTTCTTTCTCCCCCTTATCACCTATCCTTTGGGTCCCACCACGTAGACTACATAGTGAGTTATTGTTTTTGTGTTGATTTTGAGTGGGATTGTGAGTGAGAGCTGCCATTTTCCACCTCCACTCTCTCCAGTCCTGGTGATGATTCCTTCGGCTATAGCCAAGGCGAAGACCTCTATGAGGAGGTTCCTGGAGTGACGCAGTCCACTCTGCCTCCAGTGCCAAACGTACCTCCTGCAGTTCCAGCTCCCCGTGTATCAAAGAGCCCTGGTCACTATCCCCCACCCAGTATCCCGGCTCCTCCTCCTCCAAGTACGTCAGGGGAGTCTTGATATGTAACCCCCCCCCAAGGGTACCTACCTACGTATGTAGGGAATTCCATCAATGACATTTGGCATTCACACCCTCAGAGAGCAGGACGACTGTATACTTCCTCAAGTCCATACTGCTGAGTGTGGTCTGTGGGAACTACCAGTCTACCTCCAAAATGTATTAGTACATGTGTGGTGTGATGTTATTACTGTAGTGCCTATAAATTAGATTCCCTCCATTAAGACACCAAATAGTGAATAGAACTGTCAATGTGACCTTGCTATTGTCCCTGGCCCACAACACACCACTAAATGCAGTGTGTTTCCTTCACATTCGTCCCTGCCGGCACTGCTGGTGAGAACTGATTTAATGGATTGTGTCAAATTACAAAAAGGATCAGATCATAAAGTGAAAAGTCATTCTAATTAATGATGACATAAAACCCCTCTTTGTATTGACCTCATTTCACTGCTGTGTATTGAGTATTGGGCAGGCTGGACCTGTGGTACAATCGAGTTATTTGACCCCATGACGTACACATTGTGTTGCCAATGGCAACGGTTGAACTGTGTGTTTAGGCTGTGGTTTTGCATGGACGCCCACCACACTCGGCAACATGTACGGGGTTTCCACCACACCCACCACACTTGGCAACATGTACGGCATTTCCACCAGGGAAGTGGGCAAGATGCTATAAGGGTATGGCCATCCCAAATACAGAGGGGTGAACACGTGTACAGTCGAACCTCATCAGTGCATGATCACTTAGGACAGACATCCCCATCAGGAAGCTTTCATCTAGGTCATCATGTTCCATGTAAGAGGTCGACTGTAGTAATATTCCCAAGACATTTTCAAAGATAATGATTGAAATTTTAAAGGCTGGGGACTTTTGAAGGAAGTCGAATGCTTTCCCTCCCTAAACAATGTATGTCTTTAGTCAGGCTTCAGTTAACCACACAACCTGTTTTCACATACTTTCCTGTGTGTATTGACTATGTGGGGGTTCTTACACTGACCTGCATATCATTTCAGTGACAATGTATGTGTGTGTAATATATTTGTTTGTACATAATATGTGTGTACATTGAAAATGATGTTTATTCAAAAGTGGAAGCTTTTAACAATGATCCAAAATAGCCGAGACTTTAGAACTGGGTAGGCTAACTGCCATTCTTTTGTTTTCTTACAATGGTGATGCATACAATATAGTGGAGAGAATACTGGATTTGTGAGGGAAAGTATACAGAAAATGTACTTTAGAAAATGAACTTTTATCCACTATAATATACAGAAAATGAGCTTTAGTATACAGAAAAGTATTCAAGTGCACAGGAAAAGTACTCTAGTGCACAGGAAAAGTACTCTAGTGCATGGGAAACACATTCAAATTTGAACTGCAACAAAATGTGCAGGAAATGGATATTTGAGGTGTGGTTGTACCATGGAGGCCTGACTGTACACAAACTGTAGTGTTGCTGACCTGGTGGGATTGCAGAGTAGAATGGGTAGCTACCACTATCCCATTGTGTAGTGCATATTGACAGTCACCCTGTGAGCCTTTGAATTGAGTGAGGATTACTGTATGTTGACAGGTGAATCTTGAGATTATTTTTGTTGCTGTTTATTGTTGTTGTTTATTGTTGTTTTGTAGATGAGCCAGATGAAGTATATGAATTAGCTTGAAAGTGTGTGTTATTTATTACTGAGTGTACAATAACGAATTCCTAATTTTTGTATTATGCTCTCACTACTTTTGTATACAGAATGTGTTCAGCAATGCGACAAATAGTAGTATTCATTCGTACGTGTTATATGGAATACAAAATTTCCACCGCTATACTGGAATTATTATTGTAGGTACACGTGGTATCGATATAGTATCAATTGTATTGCGTATTATAGTTGTACCTCAGCACGTACAAGCCCGTGTAGACACATACCATAGGGAACTCTAGCTGGGTGCTGTCATCACCGAATTGTCAATACTTTACTTCAACGCCGGACGCTTTAGGGGAGCATTGTAGTCGCCATGGGAGGCTCTTTAACAAAGGACATGAAGGAGACAATGGACAAAAACTTCAAGGACCAGAAGGAGTTCATGTTGGACTCTCAAAAGATGCAAGTAAGGCTTGCCACCCTGAGAACTACGATATTAACTTGTCGTTTGAAGTGTATTCTGCGTTATGATGAGGACGCGATAGTACTGGTCGAAATACACGATCAAGTGAACACAAACAACGTAGTCTTATAGCGATATTGTTGTTGTTCCTGGTACATTCAAGTGGATGTTGAGATTCTGTCGCCTGTCTTCATCGGATGTTGAGAGATATGCCAGTTGTACTAAAACCTTGGTCTCAAGATGACAACCTCGTACTTGTCTGCTGTCCTATCCTGGAGTTACCATATCCCACACTGTTTCCCGGGCTTTGCCGGGCATGGTACATGTAGCTGGTGTTCCACTTCCCATACTCTACTGTGGACACTATTCCAGTTCCCATTTTGTACTGTGAATGTTGGTGTAGCTATCCACTATCCACTTTGTTTGAGAAATACCGTTCCAATCCAACCTGTACGTGTACATTTTGGTATGTACGTTTGCAGGTCTTATTACAATTGTGGTCATGATTGTAGGTGGAGAGGCAGATTCAGATGCAGGTTCAAATGAGAGAGCGTATGATGGCTCAGCAAATGGCGCTGGTTAGGGAGAGGACGTATTGGTGGAGTGCGTTCTATGGTCTGACCGGTTTTGGGTTGATAGGAGGGTAAGCACCCCTGTGTCTACCTGTATGTATGTATGGTGTGTGAAGGGTGCACATGTATGTGTGATGTGTGAAGGGTACACATGTATGTGTGGTGTGTGGAGGGTACACATGTATGTATGGTGTGTGGAGGGTACACATGTATGTATGGTGTGTGGAGGGTATAGATGTATGTATGGTGTGTGGAGGGTATAGATGTATGTATGGTGTGTGGAGGGTATAGATGTATGTATGGTGTGTGGAGGGTATAGATGTGTGTATGGTGTGTGGAGGGTACACATGTATGTGTGGTGGTGTGTGGAGGGTATATACATGTACATATATTCTGTATGTACATACTTGTATACAGGTAACTAACAAAGTATTGTATGTAATAATGTACAGTCATATGTGTGTTGTTGAACACTCCAGGTACCTCCGTTCTGGCCGTGCCTGGTTGATGGTCCCTTTAGTACCACTAACATTTGTAGTTGGCTACCAGTTGGATATGGCATTTGGCAACAAGATGGACAGGGTCATTGGTAAGATCATGTGTGTGTGCTCATGTACAGTTGGACATAGCCTTGTGTACACTCATGTACAGTTGGACATAACCTTGTGTACACTCATGTACAGTTGGACATGACCTTGTGTACACTCATGTACAGTTGGACATGACTTTGTGTACGCTCATGTACAGTTGGACATAGCTTTGTGTACACTCATGTACAGTTGGACATGACCTTGTGTACACTCATGTACAGTTGGACATAGCTTTGTGTACACTCATGTACAGTTGGACATAGCCTTGTGTACACTCATGTACAGTTGGACATAGCCTTGTGTACGCTCATGTACAGTTGGACATAGCCTTGTGTACACTCATGTACAGTTGGACATGACTTTGTGTACACTCATGTACAGTTGGACATGACTTTGTGTACACTCATGTACAGTTGGACATGACCTTGTGTACACTCATGTACAGTGTTTCACACATGACCTTGGAAGGCCCTTGTGTATCTCACATCTAGAGATAATTTTGTATCAGAAGTGGCCCATGTATGTACGTACAAATGTACAGTAGATATTTTATCCTGTAATTGTATAAGTGTTACCTGTATCTTTAATTGGAATGGATTGAAGATTGAAATGTACTGAATAAACTATCTCTAAAAGCTGCGATATTACAATGTAATGCTATCTTGATATGTAATACTGCCATTTCAATCTCCACCTTGTAGCGGAAGCTGATAATATCCTACAGAAGGAGCGCAACCTCCTGGCCCTTCCTGGAGGAGCACCAACACTCTCTGGAATCGATGCAGCTCGCAGCAGAGCAAAGAAATAACGAAATATATGAACATTTATTAACACAGATTAAAATACTTTTAGTAATTGACATGAATGCAAGTAATAATAATATATGTTATTGTTTATTAGATGTGATAAAGGATTTATTGCAATGTTAACATTCATCGAAATCAAAATGTCATTGCTAGTCACACCCACTTCTCACTCTGTGATGTGACTTGAGACGACGCCCCAGCTTGTGTGACTGTGAAGTCAGTGGACGCTTCTGACGCTAGAGGAGTCCCTGTCCAGTGCTCTCGAACAATCTCGCTCACTTTGACAGGGTCAATGTTGGTCCAGCACGGAGATTCGCAGGGAGAACTTGGGCCGTAGCTGTCCACATTGCTACTCTCCACCCGAACACTGGTGCTACCCTGTGTGGCAGTGTGGGAAGCCGACTTCACCTCACTGTTGGTACGTTGCATTGAAGGCTCCTCCTTTGTACTGTACACTTGTGCAACAGTCAGCCTGAAACCAGACCTGTCAGACACTCTCTGGGAGGCAAATCTTGAAGAGTGAGCTCGGGGCATCACGTGGTTGATCGGGGCAGAGAGATCCGAGCCCGAATTCCTCCTGCCGGTCAGATGCTTGCTGATTGCCAGCTGCTCTAGCGTGACCACCCTACAAGTGTGGTCATTACCTGCAGGCATAGTTATGGCATTTGCTGAATGACATCGAGTCGGTTCAATACTGCAAGGGAATTTGTAATTGCATATTGGTGGTTCGCTCTGCAGTGACGACATCGAAGAGCTTGCCATGTTTCTCCGACCAGCAGCTTCGCCCCTCAATGACACGGTTTGCTGTCGTTGGCTTCGACGACTGGAGTGTGGCCAGGTGGCTAGTTCGTTTTCGGCTTTCTCCTTCAGCATACCAATGGCCCTGATTCTTCTGTTTGTCATGGCTAGCTGTCTGGCATACAACTTCTTCCTTCTGATCTGCCTTCTTCTGAACATAATACAAGCAACGATCAGGGCTATAGCGACAGCAATGAGCACTAGAATTACTGGAAGAATGGTTTCCGGGCCGACGGGAGTTGGGGAGGGTGACAGGGATTGAGTTGGGGAAAATACTGTTGTAGTAGGTGCCTGAGTAGTTACTTCAGATGGTTGTTCCGTTGCATTACTACCGTTGGCCATTTGGAAGAAAACGTTGGCATTTCTTGGTGGAAGATGGCGCTGTGGCGTACAGCTCACGTGAGCGAATCACTAGAGGCGTGTTCACGGTATGGTTGCTAAGAAACCGTAAGAAAAAATGTCTGCTCACAAAGGTTGAATACGCAGATTGATACGACCTGTGTTACACAGAATGACTGATATTCTTTGTCGCTGGCTGAATGAGGAACTGTCCGAGGGACAGAACATCAGTGAGTTATTGAATCAATCTTCATGGTCAGTTCATATGATCTTGTTGACACTGACTCATCTTACCCTTTGATCCACTATGGCAATATTATACGTAAATCTGAGTTATGGAGATATTAAATGTATGTTTTCAGGATTTGTGCGAAACTGCAATGCATGTTATGGATGTCCATTTGATTTTTTTTACTGTTGTACCACTGTTATCCTTTGGTATGTAGCTTGTGTTCATCTTTTCCCTTCCAGGTCCAAGTCACATCCCTGAGTTGTTTTCAAGTGGATATCTCTTCGGTTCCATCCTCAGCAAACATGGGATGCAGGAGGATTTCAAGACCTTCATAGATGCAAGGTAAGAGATCTCGCTAATACCGTTTTGTTTGTATGTCGATCTTAAAACCATTCAATATCCTCATACGTAGCACAACAGAAGCAAAGCTCAACAATTTTCTTCGTCTTGAGCCAACGTTTGGTCTTTTGAACATACGCTTTGATACAAATATGGTAGGTACATACGTATGTATAAATGTACGTATACTTCAAATAGAATTACGTACGTACATATGTACGTATGTGCATAATACAATGGAACATGTATTAAAGACCACCTGTCCTAAGTGACCACTATTAAACTATCCAATGCATACTCTCAACTACACTGACGTACCTCTATATGAAGACCACCTGTCTACAGAGACCACTCTTGAACTATCCAATGCAAACTCTCAACTACACTGACGTACCTCTATATGAAGACCACCTGTCTACAGAGACCATCTTTTGTAGGCCAGCTAGGAGGTCTTTATGTATGGTCTCACTCTGTCACGTGCATATCGTGTGAGAAAGGTGTACGTACATACTTATGTCACACACACACAACTGTATTATAGGTATATGTATATACGTACATACGTATATGTACATAATATGGGTGTACACATCATATGTATGTACATACGTGTGCATAATTATGTTCGTAAATAGTGCATGTATGTACCTTATTATAGATTAACCTAGTGATACCTGTATACATACAATGCATGCTTTGTACCAATCTCACGTGTTGGTAGGCTCATGACGTCATGCTGGAGAAGCAAGGTGTGGCAACCAAACTGCTCTACCAGCTCTACGTGGCATTGCAGAGGAAGGAGGTATGAAGGAAGGGAGGGTGTGCATACACACAGCAGACTGTCAGTACATGCAGTACGTACTATACGCATGTATATATGTTAGTACAAGGAGATAAAAGCAGATTGTGATGCAAGCATCATGGATGTGTAATTATTATGTGTATACGTATATCCACTATTGTGTCAACTACTGTGTACTTGTGTGCATGTGCTGTATTATGATTACCCACATACTTACGTATGTAATTATAATGTACAGTAAGAACAGCAATACATACATACGATATGTAAGAGTGTACGTATTTCCCTGTCATGTTCTTCAGAAGCAAAACCTTACTGGACAGTCTCTCCGCTGTATGAAGCCAACAGGGAGGGTCATGCTGGAGACAATGGAGAAATCATTTTTCCAAGGAGTGAGTGTGCAATAGGCCTCATGAGGCCTTGCGGGTGTTGGAACATGCTTGTGCAGTGGTACTGTCATTACCTTCAATCACTACTGTGCCATTATTATGTACGTACATATCTGCTTAGATACATATGTACACACAGTACAATCATTGTCATACGTACGTATGTACGATATGTACACTAAACACATGTACTTAGGTGTACAATTCTTCAACTCACAAGTCCTCACTTTTCATACTTCTTGGACTCCTTGTGACTCTCCCCACATGTTCAGCGCATGAAGCAGATGCCTCGCCAGGTGGACCTCAACTTCACTGCCCTGGCCAACAAGTTCAAAGAGAAACACAGGGAACGAGTGGAGAAGATTGTGAAAGAAATGTTAGTGACTATGTAGGCTCACTGCTCACATGTGTGCATATGCTCACCATCATTTGCTCAGCAAGGGAGTGTTTTGTCTTGCAGTGTACTGAGTGTAGTGTTCGTTAGCTCCCTGCACATACATACGTACATACGCATGTACATACGTATATGGATGCATATGCAAGTACGTATGTTTGTGTGTGTGTGTGTGTGCGTGTGTGCATATGTGCGTGCATGTTAAAACAATAGTCCGTCGTGTACACCACTATCACTTGAATAGCTACATATGTGAGCACTCACGTACGTACGTATGTGCACATTTATTGTGCTGTGTTTTGATTTTGATAAGGAGAGAGGAAGAAGAGCAAATGTTACAAGAGAGAAAAGAAGCCTGCCATAAGTCCCTAGAGAAGGTACGCCAGGAAACATATACATACATACATTTGTACGTACGTACGTATGTCTGTAGGTATTGGTGGTGAATGTAAACATGGATTTCCCAAGATTTATGTATGTAAGTACTGTATTCCGTGAGCTGCTTACTTTCTTGCCTGTGTCTCTACAGTCCAGACAAGTGAGGGAATCTCAAGATCAAATCTATGCTAAACTGAAGTGAGTTTCACACGCCTGTGTGCAGACCACACCCCCCACTGGTCTGTTGTGGTGGTCACTGTGTTGGTCTGTTGTGGTGGTCACTGTGTTGGTCTGTTGTGGTGGTCACTGTGTTGGTCTGTTGTGATAGTCACTGTGTTGGTCTGTTGTGGTAGTCACTGTGTTAGCCTGCTCTGCCCCAGACCCATCCCTGGTCAGCGCACAACTCCATCAAGGAAGACGAGACCAAAAGAAAAGGAGAAAGAATTAAACCATCAGAACAAAGTCCTTGCCGAAGTGAGCACAAATGAAGTTCATATGCCTGTTTGTGGGATCAGGGTAGCTACATACATATGTACATGTGCACACCTTTACTTGTGTATCAGACTTGTATGTACGTACATGCATGTGTGTGCTTTATAGGAGGTTTGTACTAGTATAAGCACGTTTGAGGCCACACACAGAGGAACTCTACCAGAGAATGTAACTCGTCCAGCCAGTGATGACAGCGGGGAGGTCCCTGCAGGTGGCAAGCTTCCCGAGAGCAGTGATTACATGGAGCAGATCAGGAAGCGTGTCAGTGATGGGACCTTCGCTCAGAAGGAGAGGGAAAGGAGGAGGAGGAAGGTCCACATGGATCAGATGAGGGCTTTGAGAAATCAAGAGGTATGGATATACATGCATACATATGTACATAATATAGTTTTAAGTATGTGTACTGTGCTGGTATTGTACCTTGTGTGCTGGTACATTTACATATGTACGTACGTACAAAGACACATACGTACATGTGTACATGATAACGGGATCAATCAGAACTACTTAGAACAAATGGAAGTGACCGTGCAGGAGGAGTAATATAGGGACTAATGATAGGCACCTGTATGGGAGAAATTATCAGCTCCTTTGTACATTCAGTCTGAATAGCTGTTAGTAGAGCCACGGCCAATTTCGAATGATTTTTTTTGTTCGAGGATAGCTGTCAGTAAGTATACGTACATTAATTTGGATTGCCCTTCAAGGTACTCACTGAGCATGTATCCACTTGTGTGTATGCATACTGTATGTACATACGTACCTGTTTGTATACTCACCTGTACATACTTGTCCACTAATATGTGTGCTTGTCAGGAGAGTCATCGTGAAGATGTGCTTGTCAGTCGAATGTTGCGACAGTGCCAACAGGAGCAGAGGATAGCCACTCAACTGATGCAGGTCAGGAAGGAGAAAGAAAACATCAGAAACAATCGAATTGAGCTTCAGAGGCAGTTTGAAGAGAGAAGGCAGAACGACTTTGAAGAATACCTCAAGAGACAATCTGTGAGCCATTGTGCACACTGTACAGTACTTGAGCCATCATGTACACACCATACATTTGTATACATGCATACTTATATCTACCTACGTACTTGCATACGTACGTACATGTGTAATGTACATGTACGTAAGTAACCTTGTATGATATTGACTTGTGTAGAAACTAATTGAAAGTGAGAAGAAGGAACGTAAGAATCAACTCAAGGAAGAGATGAGGTATCACCAGTCGCTTCTAGATGAGAAGGCTGCTGTGAAGAAGAAACAAAGAGTTGCTCTAGTTTCTGACACTCTTGACCGAGTGTTGGAGTTTGTGCACAGAATCTGTGAGTACAAGGAGG
Organism: Chondrilla cf. caribensis; assembly: GCA_964020155.1. Lineage (NCBI taxonomy): Eukaryota > Metazoa > Porifera > Demospongiae > Chondrillida > Chondrillidae > Chondrilla > Chondrilla cf. caribensis. Next base: position 4,582,301 of record OZ026562.1, read on the forward strand.
AAACTGGAGGGTGAGTCCAGGGGGTACCTATGTACCTCCATGCACAACACACATACATACGTACGTACCTCATGTGAGTATGTACGTACATATGACTACAGTTCACATGTGTACTGTATGGTAAAAGCTCATTAAGACAAACACCCTTACAGCAGATTACTGGTTGATGCATATCAGCCTTTGGGCATTAGTTGGTTTACTGTAGTAGTGTAAATATACCTACATACGTAGTGAGCAGATCCTGATAAGGAGAACATCTGATAACAAGAACTGATCTCTGGGTCCCTTGTAGTTAGTCCTAATGAGTTTCTTCTGCATGTTTGTTTGCAACTAGCCCATGCATACGTATGTACGTACGTATGTACACATTTTTCCCTGTATACTGTGGCCCACTATTTCTCTTGCTACATACGTATATACAAGTGTATGTACATAATATGTCTTTACCATGTGCACATGTGTACGTACGTACGTATGTACATTCACTGTTCACCTTCCCATCCTGCCTCCTGCCATGCTGTAGCTTGCTACCAGCCAAGATCGTGAGAGACTGGAAGATCAGGTTCTTGTCAGGCCACCCTCTGTACGATGACCCCCCTGTACGTATGTACGTGTGTACAGTGTCCACCTTCCAACACACTCATACACTGCATGTCCACTGTGTGTTGATGTCACGCTGCCTGGATATTGCACCTTCTCTCCACCCTACAGTCTTCCAGTCCGAATGAAGAAGGAACGGACAGCTCTTTAACACAAGCACAGATAATGTTGGATGACTGTGATTTCTTCGACTATCATGTACGTACATATGTGCGTGTACTTACGTATGTGTACATATGTGAAATGTGTATCCGTTGAGCACATGTATGTATGTGTGTACATACATGTGTGTATGTGCTAATAACATGTGTGGATCACATGTACGTATGTACGTACACATGTACTACATATACTTATGTACAGTACAACTCATCTCACTCATCACCTGTCCATCCCCTGTCCATCACCTGTAGGAATGTAGGGGCTTGTGGTCCCCAGCAGATGACACGGAGAGCACTCATGTTCTACCTCCACCCAACAATTCTGTCCTTGCTCACTTTGTGCATAAACTCTACAAGCAAGTCTTCCCTCCCAAGGTACAGCTTACCCGCACTCAGTTGTACAATATATGTATGTACGTATGTATGTACATTATGTATGTACGTATGTATGTAGCACGTCTGTGCACCTCGTAGGTGTCTGCATACACACCCAATCTGCCAGTGACGGTGATGTGAGGCTAGTGTGTGTGTTGTGCTCTCAGCCTCCTCCAGATCCACCGTCCTTCCCTGCTTTCTGTCTCAGAGCTAGCTGTGTAGGTCGGCCATTTTGTGGTTTGACAGCATTGCTGGATAGACTAACAAAAGGTTTGGTTTGATTGGTGTACTGCACACTCAAGAGAATACGTACGTATATGCATACGTATGTGTACTTACCTGTATAACGTATGGTCTCCATGATGTGGTGAGGTAGTGTTGTATGTGAAGCATTTGCAGTGTTTTCACTCTCTCACTTAACAGTACTCTACATGAGGACAGTGTATTCTGCTGTACATACGTATGTACGTACGTATGTACGTATGCGTGTAGACATCACAACTGTGGGTGTGTACTTCTCTGCAGATTTTGAAGTGCATGTTGTGTGCGTTGAGACACTTGTGGCCAAGGCAATCCACCTGTTTGAAGAAGTAGCCGGGTCTGAGAGAACTCCAGTGGCTGGCAGCCAGTCAACCTTGGTCCTGTCCCACACCTCGCTACCAGCGGAGGGGTACAGTGAAGAAAGCCAGGAAGAGTCTCCTCCCAACCAAGTGGATACAACCACAGGGGAATCAGAGGCTCTGGTGGAAGAAGATAAACCCACTGTCGGTGAAGACAAGGGACAAATCACTTTAACAACAGAAGACATTGATGGCCAGCAAAACGTTTCCTCTCAACCAGAGGAGGACCTAACCTGGTGTTCTTTGGGAAGGAAGGCTCTGGAGGCATCCCAGCTGGGTATGCCGATCCCGGACCACGTCCTGGTGAATCTGATCGTTCTGCACTTGAGGGAGCTTCCAGATGGAGGACGTTATGTGCTGGCCAACTTCCCGACCACCTACAAGCAAGCCGAACTGTTGGAGACACACCTCTCAGGGTACACTCCCACAGCCGAGCCAACCAAGTACAAATCCTTACAGGCCGGCAAGGAGGGCGTGTACCTATTGATAGACCCTCCCCCCAATGATAGCCAACAGTCTACGCATTGCGGTCTTGATGCAGTGATACACGTCAACACAAACTCTGATGTCTGTCTGGAACGAGGGATCTCTGAGGGAGAGGACAGCAACAGCCCACAGCAGGTGTTGTCGGGGATAGCATCCTTTGATGCTGCTTGGCCTGACCTCCAGCAGTTCTATCACCAGTTCAACAATGTGTTCACCGTGGACGGAGGGAAAAGCCAGGGTGAGTTGATGAGGTGTGTGTGCGCGCACACATGCACGTGTGCATGAGCTGTATATTGTGTGTAAATTAGTTTTGTATGCTGCCTAGTGTACACATATCTACGTATGTACGTATATGCATAGGTACGTATGTATGGTACATAAATATGTAGTTTGATTGTGTTCGCATGTCTGTACATACACTCTCTGGTTATTCCACAGGTGATGCTTATGAAGACATGAAGAAGGTGCTATCCTCCCACATACCTTCCAAGCTTGATGGTGTACCTGTCCCGACAAAGACCCTCAAACACCCATCAAAAGGACCCCTTAAGCAGCCCTCATCACTGTCCTTGAAGCAAGAATCAGCAACATCGCTGAAACAAGGCTCCTCTTCTTCCCTCAAGCAGTCCTCTTCGACATCCTTGAAGCAGTCATCCAAGACTAATGTTAAGCAGGACACAAAAGAAGTGAGTTTGTACCATCAGGTGAAGTCTGTGTCCAAGCATTCACTACGTATATCCCCCTTGGTAGTGCTCCCATACACTAGTATACAGTCAGACCTCTTTACAACATCACCCTTGGTAGTGCTCCCATACACTAGTATACAGTCAGACCTCTTCACTACATCACCCTTGGTAGTGCTCCCATACACTAGTATACAGTCAGACCTCTTCACTACATCACCCTTGGTAGTGCTCCCATACACTAGTATACAGTCAGACCTCTTTACAACATCACCCTTGGTAGTGTTTCCATGTACTAGTATACAGTAAGACCTCTTCACAACATCACCCTTGGTAGTGCTCCCATACACTAGTATACAGTTAGACTTCATCACATCGTGCACCCTTGGTAGTGCTCCTATACACTAGTATACAGTCAGACCTCTTTGCAACATCACCCTTGGTAGTGCTCCCATACACTAGTGTACAGTCAGACCTCTTCACTACATCACCCTTGGTAGTGCTCCCATACACTAGTATACAGTAAGACCTCTTCACAACACCACACTTGGTAGTACTTCCATGCACTAGTATATACGTAGTTATAAAGAATATTTCATTGTAAAAAGTGCTGTTGTCAAGAGGTTTGACTGTGAGTAGACACATGCACTGTACACATGGAGTAGAGCTGCGTGGGACACTGTACACATGGAGTAGAGCTGCATGGGACACTGTACACATGGAGTAGAGCTGCGTGGGACACTGTACACATGGAGTAGAGCTGCATGGGACACTGTACACATGGAGTAGAGCTGCGTGGGACACTGTACACATGGAGTAGAGCTGCATGGGACACTGTACACATGGAGTAGAGCTGCGTGGGACACTGTACACATGGAGTAGAGCTGCGTGGGACACTGTACACATGGAGTAGAGCTGCGTGGGACACTGTACACATGGAGTAGAGCTGCGTGGGACACTGTACACATGGAGTAGAGCTGCATGGGACACTGTACACATGGAGTAGAGCTGCGTGGGACACTGTACACATGGAGTAGAGCTGCGTGGGACACTGTACACATGGAGTAGAGCTGCATGGGACACTGTACACATGGAGTAGAGCTGCGTGGGACACTGTACACATGGAGTAGAGCTGCGTGGGACACTGTACACATGGAGTAGAGCTGCGTGGGACACTGTACACATGGAGTAGAGCTGCGTGGGACACTGTGTGTGAGTGGTCTGTGTTGTTATGATTGTAGAAGCCAACTGGAGAGGTTCCCCAAACTGAAGTTGAAACAAAAACAGAAGAGGTGAAATTGGAACCAGAACCAGGATCTGAGAATTGGCAATATGTAGAAAGCCCTATACCTGAAGTATGTATATATGTACGGTACAGTATGTGTCTATAGGAGTACATAATATGTATATACGTACATACGTATAAGCCATATGTACAGTATCATATACGTACATACGTACGTACGTATGTATGTATAGTACATGCCCATCCAACCATTTGTATATCTGTACGTACGCGTATACGTACATAAATGTACAGGTTTGTGCATTCTGCATTGTTCCCTGGATGTTTTGTGCAGCAGACACACCCCTAGCTCTCCCAGTACAAGTAACATACATACCCAACCTACCAACCATTGTAGGATGTTTCCCGTGCACTGGCCCCTAAGTGGCTGGGTGTGGAGAGGCTGTATGTCACAACTTGTTTGAATCTGTTTCGTCGCATACGAGAGGGAAGAGAAGAAATGTATAAGTACTATGCACTGCGAAGGTTTGTGTGAGGAGACTTTGGGAGAGGAGTGTGTGTGTGTGTGTGTGTGTGTGTGTGTGTGTGTGTGTGTGTGTGGTGTGTGTGTGTGTGTGTGTGGTGTGTGTGTGTGTGTGTGTGGTGTGTGTGTGTGTGTGTGTGTGTGTGTGGTGTGTGTGTGTGTGTGTGTGTGTGTGTGTGTGTGTGTGTGTGTGTGTGTGTGTGTGCAAGGTTCGTAGGTGTCACAGTAGCATGTGTGTATACATTCTTTGTACATTTGTATGTACATACATACGTACGTACGTACACTGCACAGTCCCACACGGGTCTTGTAGGAAAGAGTTCAGTGTGTACCTCCATCGGCCTGATGTCAAGCAAGAGTACATCTCCCAGTGGCAGCACAACTACAATGCTCTACCTGACCACCTGAGGAGGGAGGATGTGATGAAGTCTGAGCAGCACTGCAGAGTGGATGTATGTGTGTGTGTGTGTGTGTGTGTGTGTGTGTGTGTGTGTGTGTGTGTGTGTGTGTGTGTGTGTGTGTGTGTGTGTGTGTGTGTGTGTGTGTGTGTGTGTGTGTGTGTGTGTGTGTGTGTGTGTGTGTGTGTGTGTGTGTGTGTGTGTACATTTACGTGGAGAGTTAGAATACAGTATATACTCATCACTGAAACACTATGTACGTACATATGTACATGTGTCATATTGGTGATTGTGTGTCTGTGCACATACACTTACGTACATACAGTATCTACTACATGACGTGCTATGCAGCATGTTTGGTGGGATGGTTTGTGCAGGATTTGTGTGACAAGTTATGGGACATCTGCGATGAGAGGAAGAGAGAAGCCGGAGAAGAGAAGACCAGGATAAGCACTGAGCGATGGTTGGAGGACAGGATCGGGGTGCTCTGCAACTATTTCTTCCTGCTCATCCAGGTCAGTCTGTACACATGTGCTCATAGTCTAGTCTGTTCTGTAGTAACTGTGTGTGTACATCACTTTCATTAAATGGTCAGTCTGTACATATGTGCTCATAGTCCAGCCTGTTCTGTAGTAACTGTGTGTGTACATCACTTTCATTAAATGGTCAGTCTGTACATATGTGCTCATAGTCCAGTCTGTTCTGTAGTAACTGTGTGTGTACATCACTTTCATTAAATGCAGTGGTTTGCCTTCATTAAGCTGATACTTCACTAGATTTCAAGTATTATGTTCCAGTTTGATCACTTCGGGTTCATCCAACGGCTTCCCATTGTTTGGTCTGCACTCCATCGATATTCTCTGCTTAGTAAACCTGTCCACTTGTACGATGACACTGACTAGTTCTTCAACAGGCCTGTACCTGGATTGTACGTAATTCTCAGTGTTTCAATTTGAGGATCATAATTCTGATAAACATTCTTGACTTACGTATTAATGGTAACAATTGCTCATGGGCCTTTAAACAATGCACCTTTGCTGCACAAATAAGCGCCCCGGGCTTTTAATCACCACTTCTCTGTTCATCAGGCTGAGGTGACCAGATTCTATGAAACTGTCCAGCTCCAAAGAGACTACTACAACGCAGTTGAGGGTACGTTCTACATGTCTACGAGTTAAACTGTGTGATGGTCTTCTAGTGCATGTACAGTATATGAAGTGTTGTATATTTGTGTGATGGCTATCATATGTATGTGGTGTGTGTGGTGTACTGAGTATATGGAGCTGTATTGCTGGGTGTATACCTTGCTCTCCTACCCCACCTTAGACCCCACTCCAGCCGAGCCTCTCCCCACAACACAGCTCCCTTTGATAGAAGTACGTACATCGTGGATTGTGTGGACAGATCTGTGGCTGTCCTTCATTTGTACAATTTCTGTGTTTTGTGCATACGTAGTTTTCACAAATTTCCCAAACCCACACTGGTATGTGAATATACTTAGGCTAACATGAAATTTCTTGTTCACGTCTTACTACGTACATGTATGTGCGTACGTACATACATGTACTATGGTGGGCAATTAAATGATGTACTGTGATGGGGGGTTTGATGAGAAAACAAAAATCACCAAAACTTTGTCTTGTGTGACCGACCTTATATAGCACAAAATTTCCAATCATCTTCATCCTCCTGTCACCTGTGCCCACTCACCCAACCCCTCACTGTGTGTGGTGCTGTAGATCCTCCTATCACCTGTGCCCACTCACCCACCCCCTCACTGTGTGTGGTGCTGTAGATGCCCTCGTCAGCTCCTGCTGACACTACCTCCATGCAAAGTCTCCTTGAGGACCCTGGACCTCCCGGAGAAGACGCTGCTGAAGTAGACAAGACTGACCAGCCACTGCAGCCCAAGAAGGGAGTACAGTCCTCGAAGGTCGATTTGAGCAAGAGCAGCTTGAATTTGTCAGCAAAGAAGTGAGTACATTTGAATGGTCCGTATCTGTCATCTTCAGAATGATTGCCTTCAAGCCTACATACGTACCAACACATGTACTTGAACCGACGTATAGTGTGGTGTACTCCACCACTGAGTGCAGGGTGGGGCTAATTGTTATGTCTCCGTGTCACGCCCTCAGGCTGGTCCTCATTCCCGAGAAGATTCCTGTTCCCGAACCGGTGGAGGAGAAAGGTGGTAAGAAGAAAGGCGGTGGTGCCTCGGTTGTTCCCCCACCCTCACTGGAGGAGGACGGAGGGGACGTTAGTGAAGCTGTGAGTACTACCATTCTTGTACACTGTACGTATGTACGTACAGGCATACGTACATGTGTATGTAAAGTATATGTACATATGTGCGTACATATATACGTACATGTGTACATACGTATGTAAAGTATACATATGTACATGCAAACATACAGTATGTAAAGTACATATGCACACATACAGTATACTGTATACGTACATACATACATATGTACATGCAGACATAACCCACACTGTACATTGCTATTTATTAGCACGATGACTGTTCTACTGCATTGGTTGCAGATCATCTCCCATGTCACTGGCAAGGCTAAGAGCTACGTGACAGCTACAGTCACTCAGCTGACTCAGACACTGACGTTGCCTGATCTTCCTCCGCCCTCAACACCGGCCCCACCCACTGACACGCCCAAAACAGAGGATAAGGGTAAAGGAAAGAAAGGCAAAGATAAAGGAGACAAAGTCAGTGTGTCCAGTGTCTGTATTGTACCTGTACAGTGTCTGTATCCATTGTACCTGTACAGTGACTGTATTGTACCTGTACAGTGTCTATATCCGTTGTACCTGTACAGTGTCTGTATTGTACCTGTACAGTGTCTGTATCCGTTGTACCTGTGCAGTGTCTGTATTGTACCTGTACAGTGTCTGTATCCAATGTACCTGTACAGTGTCTGTATCCATTGTACCTGTGCAGTGTCTGTATTGTACCTGTACAGTGTCTGTATTGTACCTGTACAGTGTCTGTATTGTACCTGTACAGTGTCTGTATCCATTGTACCTGTGCAGTGTCTGTATTGTACCTGTACAGTGTCTGTATTGTACCTGTGCAGTGTCTGTATTGTACCTGTACAGTGTCTGTATTGTACCTGTACAGTGTCTGTATCCATTGTACCTGTACAGTGTCTGTATTGTACCTGTACAGTGTCTGTATCCATTGTACCTGTACAGTGTCTGTATTGTACCTGTACAGTGTCTGTATCCGTTGTACCTGTACAGTGTCTGTATTGTACCTGTACAGTGTCTGTATTGTACCTGTACAGTGTCTGTATTGTACCTGTACAGTGTCTGTATTGTACCTGTACAGTGTCTGTATCCGTTGTACCTGTACAGTGTCTGTATCCGTTGTACCTGTACAGTGTCTGTATCCATTGTACCTGTGCAGTGTCTGTATTGTACCTGTACAGTGTCTGTATCCGTTGTACCTGTACAGTGTCTGTATCCGTTGTACCTGTACAGTGTCTGTATCCATTGTACCTGTACAGTGTCTGTATTGTACCTGTACAGTGTCTGTATTGTACCTGTACAGTGTCTGTATCCGTTGTACCTGTACAGTGTCTGTATTGTACCTGTACAGTGTCTGTATTGTACCTGTACAGTGTCTGTATTGTACCTGTACAGTGTCTGTATTGTACCTGTACAGTGTCTGTATCCATTGTACCTGTACAGTGTCTGTATCCAATGTACCTGTACAGTGTCTGTATCCGTTGTACCTGTACAGTGTCTGTATCCATTGTACCTGTACAGTGTCTGTATCCATTGTACCTGTACAGTGTCTATATTCATTGTACCTGTGCAGTGTCTGTATTGTACCTGTACAGTGTCTGTATCCAATGTACCTGTACATGTGTCTATATCTAATGTATCTGCTGTGTGTATGTGTGTACGTGTGTGTACAATACGTACACGTGTCATAGACACACCACACGCTGCCCATCCACCCACTAACCCTATTCTCTGCAGACACCGTCGAAGAAGGACAAGGGAGGGAAGGCCTCCGGGAGGGGCTCTAAGGTCCCTCCAGTGGAGGAGACCCCTCCCACGCCCGTCGTGTCAGCAGAAGACCTCAAGAAGAGGTCTGTGCTGGAGAAGATCAGAAAGGAAGAGTTCTTCTCACTGAAACAAGAAGGTTCGTCCCAGTAACCCCCATACGTATGTACGTACGTACCTTGCTATAGACCTCTATCACACTCTCCAGTGGTGACAGTGTATACTGTATGTACGTACATATGCAGGTGAAAGGGTTCACACTCGTGTGGACATGATACAGACAGTATTGTTGAACATAGTTAATGACTTGAAGGTATGTACGTATGATTTGACTCATGTTTAGCTGGACTCACTCCTACGTATATCATATGTGTTAACTTTTGTATGTTAGTCCAAAGCAGAAAAGATGTACAGTGACATGGAAGAGTGGCTTGTCCAGCAGTATACAGCAGAAGTGGAAAGGTGTGTGTGTGTGTGTGTGTGTGTGTGTGTGTGTGTGTGTGTGTGTGTGTGTGTGTGTGTGTGTGTGCGTGTGTGTGTGTGTGTGTGTGTGTACGATATGATATTGGGTTGGTTGGTAAATGTTGTGTGTGAGTGGTAAGGTGTGTACCCTGGACAACCCCACAGCCTGTGGCTGTGTGAACTCACTCCACTCCTCTTCCTCAGCATCAGCAAACTGGTCGAGGTCTTGAGAGAAGCTATCGAAGATGAAGCAAAGATTGTACATGAACTCACTCTGCCAGGGACACAGTTTGTTATCAATGAGGTACGTGATTCACAATTGTGTGTGTGTGTGCGTGTGTGTACAGATAGAGCTACCATCAGAAAACTGTTTTTTTCTGTATACAGGGCTGTGTTATGTTCGAAGTTCCACCCCCACTTCCCATGGACACACCTACAGAAGAGGAAAACCCCAAATACTTCACAGTTGATCAGTTAAGGATGTTAATGAATGAATACAAGTGCATTTTCCCCGCTGGTGTGCTTCCCTTCAAAACGTTTGTCGACACCTTTAGAACGTACATCCATAGATCAGTGAGTGCGGGACCTGTCCACACACACCACTAATCACATCCCCTCTATTCCGGATGCTGTTAGCTGTGCCTCCACTATCACACTGTAGACTGGAGGTGCCGTCCTACCTGCTATCTGGTCAGGGGTACAGTCCTGCAGCAGTGATGTCCTGGTGAGTTGACCTGTGGACCTTCTACTGTTACTGTCTGCTGATGTGACCAGGTGTACTCAACATCTATGTAGGATGATCACTTTCGAGAGTTGCTGTCATTAACCGGGTCTGAGATGATCAGTTGGAGGAGGTTTATCGTTGCTGTATCAACCCCATTCCCCGTCCCAACATCGCAGGACATAGTGGATGCCGTTCATAAGTTGAAGGAAGCTGCTCCTCTGGGATTGATAAGAAAGGCCAAGTTTATGGAGGTACGTATGTATAATACCTCGATACATACATATGTACGTATGTACAGTACATGTGTACAGTACACGTGTACATACTGCACATGCATACATATGTACGTATGTACAGTACATGTGTACAGTACACGTGTACATACTGCACATGCATACTTGCAGTAACGTACATACGTACTTGTACACCCATGCTTACGAAGATATAGTAGTTATGATCTGTTGACAATACCTGCGTATTACATGTAATTACATCCACATGTACGTACCTATATACGTATGTATATTATGTTTATTGATTTGTTTGATCAAGGGTACATACATACAGTGTTCTTGTGATATTTGTGTGTGATGCTCTGTTTTGACCCAACAGACTCCTCTGTGGATGGATGAGGACAATGTCAATGAAGGTGCTTTCAATCGCAGTGAGGCACTGAAGGAACTGCTCTTTGATACCTTTGTTGGGGCTAAAACAGAAGAGCTCCACTACTTCACCTTGGTGAGGCTTCAGGGATCTATATCCTTGGGCTAAATGTTTAAAGTTTCAAATATTATCAGCATGGCCTCACCCAATACACATGTACATACATTGTCCTGGGGCTGAGAATCACAGTATTACTACATATACATACTTGTATCCTGGTTGAGGGGTGGATCAAAGGAAAAACTGTGCATACATAAGCCATGTAGCACAGGTCAGTGATACAGCACAGGTCACCAGACAGGTTTCATTGTTAGGATTAATTGCGTGAGAACGAAGCAGGAAATTAGTAAACACATTTCTATTGCATATAATATTTTGTATTGGACTATGCGCATATTTGCTGTATAAATTTTCTATCATTCACCACGCCAGGATACAAGATAGTTATATCCTGCCTAGGTGTGCTGCAGCAGATAAAGTGCTAACAGATAACCTCGGGCTTCGTCCTCGGTAATCAATTAGCACTTTATATCTGCTACAGCACACCTAGGCAGGATATAACTATTACATACAGTACAGTAAGCAAGGACAGAGCTTAGTACATGTGCACTCAACATACGTACGTATGTCTATGCTATACTGCCATGTCTCCTCACCAGCTCCTACACCTGTGTGCCGACAGCAGCATCCAGAAGGGAGTTCACAAGGCTCTCAGTCTCCTCACCGGGTCCCCCGTGGACGAGGATGTCCTGATGGGACGACCACAGACGGCAACCCCACTTGTCACGTGCAATGACTGTGTGCGCCTTCATCGTCTGGTGTACCAGCCACTCCAAGATGGGGAGGACGTATCGTGCCATGAGGTGCGTCTTGTCAACATTCTTTGTGGATTTTTGATGTGCATACAACTTGTACTCTGTACTGGTGACATGTGTACAGAATGTGCGTACATTGTACTGGTGACATGTGTACAGAATGTGCGTACATTGTACTGGTGACATGTGTACAGAATGTGCGTACATTGTACTGGTGACATGTGTACAGAATGTGCGTACATTGTACTGGTGACATGTGTACAGAATGTGCGTACATTGTACTGGTGACATGTGTACAGAATGTGCGTACATTGTACAGGTGACATGTGTACAGAATGTGCGTACATTGTACTGGTGACATGTGTACAGAATGTGCGTACATTGTACTGGTGACATGTGTACAGAATGTGCGTACATTGTACTGGTGACATGTGTACAGAATGTGCGTACATTGTACTGGTGACATGTGTACAGAATGTGCGTACATTGTACTGGTGACATGTGTACAGAATGTGCGTACATTGTACTGGTGACATGTGTACAGAATGTATGTACAATATACTGCTGACATGTGTACACATCTTGCTTTTTTGTACAGAATGAGATTCATCAATTCTTCTCTCCTACCACTGGAACTGATAGCTCTGGAGTTGCAGTGTCTGAATTCCTCAATTCTCCTGCAATGCAGACTGTCATGACAAGTTGGACAAAGCTGCACCTCAAAGTGAGTCACATGTTTATCACATGGCATTTAATGAGATGCAGTGTCTTAAGGTAGTGTGTGTGTGTGTGTGTGTGTGTGTGTGTGTGTGTGTGTGTGTGTGTGTGTGTGTGTGTGTGTGTGTGTGTGTGTGTGTGTGTGTGTGTGTGTGTGTGCATGTGTGCATGCATGCGTGTGTGCACGCATGTGTATGTGAGTGAGTGAGGTAGTAAGATGGTGTCTTGTGAACAATGCTCTCCTCTCCACAGCCACTGCCAGAGATCATGGAGCTCATTGAAGAAGGACAGGAGCAGTGAACTGTCCTAGTGTGTACAATTATATTATGAGAGCTTACCGCAACTGGTCGTGTATGTACATACGTATGTATGTAGCAATATGTATACTCAGTTATCTATAATCAAAGAAGCAAAGTAACAAATAATATTAGTTTAAAAAACTCATGGGGCTGCCATCTCCACACTCGGATTACTTGGATGTCTCTTTTAGGCTCATAGAAGAAGCTTTGCTGAAGTTGTTACGTTCATCAAAGTCGCCAGCCTAATTCCTAATTCTTGACAGTTCGGAATCGGCCATCTTTTCCATGCAATATAGTTTTAGATATTATTATTAATTGTGATCATCAATTATCACTATTGCACAATATAAATTATAATATAAATTCACTATTGCGGGTACACGTAGGAACATATATTAAATAACATATCGAGCGTTTGTACTGTATTATACTGGCAGCATAGATACTCTATGGTGGGGTATAGAGTATCTATGCTGGCAGTCGAAATGATAGGGGCTGCAATGACTTCAACGAGTAAAGCAGTACTAGATAGGTAGTGAGAATGAGAAGACTGTGTATCAGAGCAAAAGACCCCGACATCAACTGGAACAGACAGTGTACTATGTGTGCTGCATATACCATCCCTGCCGTTGACCTCAGGATATTGTTGTATTCATTGCATAGTCTGTTCATTTCAACTGCCTACCTGTCCCAAATATCCCCACCTTGTTCCTTCACTGTTTCTATGTGCAGTCATCAAGAAAACACTGAAGAGTACTAATAATGTAATATTAATATACATAAACTGTATGTATGCATATAACCTGTAGAAGCTTCATTATTGCACTCAAATGTGTGCAATATTTTACATGGCCCTTTGTATACAATGTACAATAATAATAGATTATTGTACATAATATGTGTATATATGTGTGTATTTTATTTAATTGTAAATATGAGTGTAATAATTATATCATTACTTATCATTATTTTTATATCACCACCACACATCATAATAATAATAAATTATTATTATTCTATAATAATAGTATTATACAAAATGGTGTGTGTGAGCTATATATACACAGTAGGAACTGTGTACATATGTATATGTAGTTAATCCTATATAAATATCAATTTTTATTGCTTATGTATGGTTCCTACAGTAGTATAATAGTATTTTAAATAAGTATTTCAATCTTTCTGGCTGCTTGGAGCACCTGGGTCAGTACCCTACTTCCATGTGACCTTTGGGACAGCCCAATCACAAGCAGTCTCTATACCGAGGTTATTGACTCCACGTACGATTTGGAACCAGCCATTTTCCCCCCAGTAGGTCCCCCAGGAGTTACGGCCAATCCAGTACTTGACACCATCAGAGGACACACCATATCCAACCACAGATATCTCATGATCGAGACCCTACATGGAGAGTAGGAGTGTGTGTGTGTGTGTGTGTGTGTGTGTGTGTGTGTGTGTGTGTGTGTACGTGTGTGTGTGTGTGTGTGTGTGTGTGTGTGTGTGTGTGTGTGTGTACGTGTGTGTGTGTGTGTGTGTGTGTGTGTGTGTGTGTGTGTGTGTGTGTGTACGTGTGTGTGTGTGTGTGTGTATTGTGTACATGTACACAACACTTGAGCACTGCTGACCATTGCCTTCGTGGTGTCATTGTAGATACCACCGGAATATTCCAGAAATCCTTTAGTAACTGCAATTCCACATCCGATTGGTCCACGTGCAAATATCTCTGCCATCATGTCGTGCTCCCCTTTGACCTGACCATGCTCAGAGATTTGGTACTGGAGAGGAATGATGGGAGAGGCAGGTCAGAGGTCACAGGTCAGAGGTCACCAGGTGGGACACCCAACACACCTCTCACAGTATGTAAATATGAGTATTTTGATGCAATGTGGTCATACACACCCAGTCCAGCCATGTTCACACACATGCAGGAACACACACACACACACACACACACACACACACACACACACACTCACACACACACACACACACACACACACACACACACACACACACACACACACACCTTGCTATATTTCTCCACAGCAGAGCAACCACCTCCAGGAGTGCATGTTCTACAAGTGTCTTCAGGAGTGCAGGCTTCGTTCTTTGCCAAATAATTCATACAAGTGTCATCCGTGATCCCATTGTCCAGGATCCAGGAATAAGCTGCGGTGGGGTCTCCCCCTTGACAACCATGGGTGTTTTTGGCCTTCGGGAGAAATGTGACAATCAATTACTGTTGTCATAGCAACTTCAACTTTAATATACACTATACACGGAAGTGGACAAGTATGTATGTACATGCCCAATACATGAAAGAATACAAACACACACACACACACACACACACACACACACACACACACACACACACACACACACACACACACACACACTCACTGTAACACAGTCCACAAGGACTTGTGGTGAGAGATTGATGTCAGGGAAGACCTGTTTCCTCATCAACTTGATTCGATCGCTAAGAGCAGAAGTAGTACCCATTGCCCAACATGACCCACAGTCTGTGTGGATAGAACAAAGGTACAGTAAACCTAGGACAATCCTGCTGCATGAGACAAGATACGTATACACATTACATCAATAAAATGGAGGATGAGCTGTCTGGCTCCACTACACCATGAAGCACTCACACTGTGGAATGTGTTGGTTCCTGTTGACAGTGGTGTAGTCCATCCCCTTGATGTTACGAGGGTCGTAGGACTCTGGCAAGTCCTCTGGTTTGAGGTAGGTGTGAGGAAGAGGTGAGATGACATGGGTCTTCACTGGAACCTGAGGAGGAACACCAGTAGAATAGTAGCAGCATTAGACACACACACACACACACACACACACACACACACACACACACACACACACCACACACACACACACACACCACACCACACACACACACACACACACACACACACACACACACACACACACACACACACACACACACACACACACACTGCATACTTCACTCTTCTTTAGACATGGATTTTCTGGATCATGGTATATCAGAGAGCTTTTTGGCTGAGATATTTCTTCTTTGTTGATGATGTCAGAGGGAGGGGAGAACTGGGGAACTCCCCAGTCACATTCAGTCTCCAATCCAAGATTATGCTTGTGCATGAGTATCCTAGCGAAGCCTTCCTCTCCCCAGTAGGTACCCCAGGAGTTACGCATATGCCAGAACTCCACCCCATTCTCGACTCCCCACCCCACCACTGACACCTGGAGGCAATCAAAACACGTGGTTAGAACACATCCCAACTGAGGTGTTGTATGAGGCCCATACAGGGCAGTTATAGGTGTGGTGTGTGTGTGTGTGTGTGTGTGTGTGTGTGTGTGTGTGTGTGTGTGTGTGTGTGTGTGTGTGTGTGTGAATGAGTGTGTGCATACATGTGTCAATTCACCACACCAAACATCTATCCAACAACAATCAATGTTACACAGTACACACTAGCGCTGG
>OZ026562.1:4603579-4641079 GCA_964020155.1 Chondrilla cf. caribensis
TCCACACTACATGTTCATACATTGTGGAATATGCTGGTTCCTCGAGGCTGTGAGGTAGTTCCGTCCACTGACGTTGGACCAGGTGAAACTCGCGGGTAAATCCTCCACATTGATGTATTCGTGGGGACGGGGCTGCGTCACGTGCTCGCCACTGGGAAATTCGGCTGTTAACAAAAGAATCGGTTATAAAATTTCAATGGACAAGATAACTGCATTAATAAACCATGCGATTCGTACTTTTAGAAGTCCTGCATGGTTTAAAAGACCTTTCCTTCGCCAGTGCGACCAGCACTAAGGCAGAAACGAACAACAACGCTTTCATCTTTAGACGGCTGAGAGGTCACGAGAAGAAAACTGAACTCGTGACTATTGCGTGGGAAGATGACTGGCTAAGCGAGACCAATCTGTAGACCGTGGCGGGCAACCGTGCAAAATTAAAATGAAGTATTATTTTACATTCTGTGAAAAAACTATAAAACACTGCGGAAAGGATACCTTCTAGGTGTGGAGTGCTCAAATTGTGCTTACAACCGAACTATGCAGACGCTTTCTTCAGTTAGGTGTAGACTGGGTTATATTTCCATGAGGCTAGATATTTTCATTACTTCCTTGTATCGAAAGTGGTACCAGTTTGTGTTGAACCACCCAACTGAGGTCACCCGCAAAGGTGTCTGTACTTTGAACGGGTTTGCTATGCTTCGGCTTCTCGTATGCCGTTTGCGGGTCAACTCTAATCACCGCTGAAGGGTAACCGACGGACGGACAAGCTGGCTATGATGTAATGTCTACGAGTAAATTTGGTGATAGAAACTCAATCCATTGCTTTAGTTGTTCATGAGTGAGAGTGTCATTTCGTGGAATTTTCATCTTCTAGCATGACATTGTACAATATCCAAGATCACACACACACACACACACACACACACACACACACACACACACACACACACACACACACACACACAAACACAAACACACACACGCACACACACACACACACACACACACACACACACACACACACACACACACACACACACACACACAGCATAGCAGTATTCCCTCTGTGTGCATGTGCATGTGTGTGCGTACATACATGCATAATATTATTATGTATGCCCACTGAGTTGATCTATGGAGCCTATACAGAGCAGTCATAGGTGTGTGTGTGTGTGTGTGTGTGTGTGTGTGTGTGTGTGTGTGTGTGTGTGTGTGTGTGTGTGTGTGTGTGTGTGTGTGTGTGTGTGTGTGTGTGTGTGTGTGTGTGTGTGTGTGTGTGTGTGTGTGTGTGTGTGTGTGTGTGTGTGTGTGTGTGTGTGTGTGTGTGTGTGTGTGTGTGTGTGTGTGTGTGTGTGTGGTGTGACGCATAGGTTGTATTGAGTATGATTTTCATGTGGTAAACGTTAAGCCATAAAAGTGCTCGGCCGGAGTACGCGATATCGATCGCCACTAGATTGGGTGAGACACTTACAGATGAAGATGAGGACTGTTCTTCTAATAGCTCTAGTTTCTATCGTTTGTACGGGTGAGTTCGTCAGAATTATTTGTGTCTTGCTGCGAAGCTGTGTATGTGTCCTGTTCTTATGTTTTGGCGCATTCGCCTTGTAGTTTGGCGGTATAGTATTTAACGTGTCTTCGATCTCTCTCTCCCTCTCCAAAATAGAAGCCAACGGACAAGGATGCACCTCTGAAATAAATATTGAAATAGTTAATAATAGATCTGTCAGGGCTGACTTCACAGCGCTGCCTCCATCTAACAGTCCCCTAGGGCAAGGCTCCAAGCTCTCCTGTGGATGCGAGACTAAAGTAAACAAGAGACGCGCATTGTGGACGGACCCCAATGAACTGATATTATCAACTAAGACTCGGCCTGCTTCTAGGGATAGTTTCAGAAATGGAAATGTCAGTAAAACTGTACTTACAATTCGAAACTCCTTCAGCTGCTACCATGCTGGTGTGTACACTTGTAGAATTGGTACCAGCTCAAGTCGAATTCTGGTAACTCCGAGTGGTGAGTTATATTAGCCTGTACCTGTGCACCCTCCACCACAAACTACCCACCCATGTACACACTAGTACCTCTACATCGCACACAGGTGAGGACTGTTCTCCTAAGAATGTGAGCATAACAGCTGTGCCTTCTGGACCTGTTGCCAAGGGAACTGAAATAACATTCACCTGTTCAGCTGCCAACCCAACGAATACATCATTAAGATACAGTTGGTCTGCTAATGGTGAGGAGTTGCTGGGAGAGAATGGGACCTCTGTTGTTGTGCCAGTCAAAGAGAACACCTCGATTACCTGCACGGTCAGTAACGATGTTGGCAACTCGTCAGCCACCGCAAGCATCACTGTAGCAGGTATGGCCAACACTCAGCCACCAGCACAGCTACAGGTCACACACACACACACACACACACACACACACACACACACACACGCACGCACGCACGCACGCACACACACACACATTCACACACACATTCACACACACATTCACACACATGCCATGCATTAGAGCCATCTTAGCACATGCCTTCATCAGATATGCATGCATATGGTGAGACCTTTGCCTGTTGTTGTGTGAGTGGGTTTCCTCCATTTGACCTCTAGAACTACCCAGAGATTTTCAGTTGTGTGCAATATCACTAATGACCTACCTGGATATCTCTTATCACTAATGTTGGTAGTGTTATCAGCCAACCAGTCTCCACACATTGACATACACACATTAGTCTGTAGTCAGTAGACACTGGAGTGTGCACATCAGTGTGTGGGGTGAATACTGTCTTGGTGGATATTATGCTAGGAATGCAGCCCCTCAAGTGCCCAAAGCCTGTTTTGACAGTGTTAATGGTTGTGTACTCCTAGGATCAAAACTTCCCACCAGAACCCCCTCAAGTGCTGTGTACAGCTGTTTACTAGCCTCTCAGTTTGAAGGACTTGACGGACTACCAGTGTCTTCCTATTCCAATTGGAAAATTGAAATGGAAACATATCTCAAGTGGTCCCTCCCCTCAGTTGGTCCCTCCCCCTCCCCTCAGGTGGTCCCTCCCCCTCCCCTCAGGTTGTCCTACTGCTCTGCTCTTCCTACCAGGTCGTCTCAGGTCCCCAATTGATTCTTTCCTGCTATTTAGTAATTGACATTCTCCAGTCAATTCAACCATCGTCTCAACCTTGGTTCCCCATCAATAGTTACAGCAAGTGTTGAACTGTTATCACGACAGGATTAGTGTTAGATCAAATGGTTTTGTGTGTGTGTGTGTGTGTGTGTGTGTGTGTGTGTGTGTGTGCACTTGGTTGTGTGGGTGTACGTGGGTGTGTGCATATGTAGTATGTATCAGGTGTAACGAATGCTCATTTCCGAGGTGTCATGTGCCAACCATAGGATATCCGTGTATGGCTTCCTATGGTCTACTGTATGCATAATTATGACATTCGCACCAGAACTGCCAGACCTGGTGTATGCAGCACACACGCCAGAACTGCCAGACCTGGTGTATGCAGCACACACACACACACCAAAACTGCCAGACCTGGTGTATGCAGCACACACACCAGAACTGCCCGACCTGGTGTATGCAGCACACACACACCAGAACTGCCAAACCTGGTGTATGCAGCACACACACACACACACACCAGTACTACTGGATCTGATGTCTGGTTTGCAGACATTACATTGATTCTTCCTTTTATTATTCATTTTCTCTCTCTTGTACAGCTCACATGACAGCATCAGTGGAGCCAACGCCCACTGCATTCTTATCATCGACATCTCAACCTGCTTCTCCATCCGATGTGGACCATTCCTCGCCAACCACAAGTGATACAAGTAGTGTGTCTCCTGAGTACACCTCAGTGAAGACAACTGTCATTGAATCCTCAAAACTAGTGGTTTCATCTGCTCAAGCTCCTTCAGGTGTGGCTGCTACATCTCGTGATACAAGTCCACAGCCATCTGTTTCGGAGGGAACCACGGTGTCTGGGGATTCACCATCTGTTTCCATGGAAACTTCTATTGACATTCAATATACGAAAGCAATAACGGGAACGGC
Organism: Chondrilla cf. caribensis; assembly: GCA_964020155.1. Lineage (NCBI taxonomy): Eukaryota > Metazoa > Porifera > Demospongiae > Chondrillida > Chondrillidae > Chondrilla > Chondrilla cf. caribensis. Next base: position 4,607,638 of record OZ026562.1, read on the forward strand.
AGTTTCTACCTCAACATCTGTCCCTGGCACCTCACTGTCGGTCCACACCCCATCCTTGTTGATGTCCTCTTCCTCAGCACTCCTCACCTCACCAATGTCAATCTCCAGCTCATTGACGTTGGTCTCCACCCCCTCACCATCAATTCCCACCCCCTCACTATTAGTCTCCACCCCTTCACTGTCAGTCTCCACTTCCTCACCAGTCACCAACCCCTCACCATCAGTCCCCACCCCCACACAATCAGTCACCACCCCCTCACCATCAGTCACCACCCCCTCACCATCAGTCCCCACCCCCACACAATCAGTCCCCACCCCCTCACCATCAGTCCCCACCCCCTCACCATCAGTCACCACCCCCACACAATCAGTCACCACCCCCTCACCTTCAGTCCCCACCCCCTCACCATCAGTCCCCACCCCCACACAATCAGTCACCACCCCCTCACCATCAGTCACCACCCCCACACAATCAGTCCCCACCCCCTCACCTTCAGTCCCCACCCCCTCACCATCATCCTCACCTCCACCAGTAGTTCAAGAGCCAAATTCCTCATTCGTTGGTGACAAAGTGTCCATTGAAGTGACCTGGTCTGTTGTTGAGGGAGCAGAGAACATTACTGTAGGGTATACCTGGACCAGCCTGTGGACCTCCAGGTCAAGGAGACAAGAACCCAACTACGAGGAAGTGACCCTCGGCCCCCGGAACACCAGCTACACTGTAGAAGATGCAGAGGGATACTCAGAGTACTGCTTCACCATCACTGCCAACTACGCCAATGGTGTCTCCAGCCCAGCTGGGGAGCAGTGTGTGAATACACCTACCACAAGTGAGATGAACTGGCTGTGAATGAGTTCAAGTGATGATTACATTCCTGTTTTATATTCTCAGCGCCTTCAGCTCCAGTTGGTGTGGAGTTCCCTGACACCAGGTCAACATCATTTGTTGTGAAGTGGGCGGTGCCAGAGAGACCGAATGGAGTGATCACATGGTTCAAGGTGAGGGTAGTCATGGCAACAGACCCATTGTGTCAGATTGGCAACCTGTAACTTGAACCATCAAACATTTTGTGTGTGTTTGCAGGTTTTCTACAACGAAACAGATGCTACACACACACTGAATGTGACATATGACATGTACGAATCAAATGGCAAACAAGTTACAATTGATGGATTAAGTGCCAGCACGAGATACCTGGTCGGAGTCGTGGCAGTGAACAGTGCTGGAGAGGGGCCAATGACTGGACCTGAAGCCGTATTCACAAAGGCTGGACGTGAGCAAACACATGCACCCTCCTACACCCTCCTGCACCCTCCTGCACCCTCCTACACCCTCCTACACCCTCCTGCACCCTCCTACACCCTCCTACACACCCCCTGTATTGTTCTTTGCAAGAAATCACTTGTGGAATGATACTATTTAAGTAGTTGGGGATTAATTCCAATCTTAGAATGCACAGATGTAAATATTACATACTGGAATTTGTTGGAGATCGCAACCCCTGGCGATAGAAATTCTGTTGTCCGTCCCCATAATGATAGAATTTTCCTTGAAGGAAAATTCTATCAGCAACAAAGTTATCAATTTCACTTTCCCTTTCCTGCAGAGCTGCTCATCGGGACGAACATAATCATTGCCATTATTGTTGCCTGCCTCGTTGCAATACTCCTCATTCTCATATGTATTGTGGCTCTGTGTATCATAGTCCTCAAGTGGTGAGTTGTTTCTACCAATAACCTCTCACTGGAAACGATGTGAAATTATCCAACACTTGTATCAACAGTAAGACCAAGAAGGCAAGGAGGACCTTTGACGCTCGCTGGTGGGTGGAGCCAACGAACAAGGAGGAGAGAGTGGGTCTGGAAGAATTGGAGTCGCAGAGAAATGGAAAGTCTGATTCCTCACAAAATGTTGAAGCTGGAATGGGATCCAAGGAGGACATCCAGCAACCTACCGCGACCACGACTAGCTTCTTTGTACAGATGAAGGATCAACAGTCGTCACCATAGCAACTATATGAGCATAGCAGTTATCACTATGGCAATCAGAGTCATCTCTGTAGTAACTGCCATTTTACAATAGCAAGAATAATTCATAAAACATGTGTTTGTGGTTTTCAGTTTTGATGCTTACACTAATTAGCAAAACATTATACTGTTTGTATGTGGCTTCGTTTAATTAATGCTCTAATTGCATTTAATCACGCATGAATTGTCAACAGAGTACCACCTAGCACACATTGTAGCCACATGGGGTGTAAGCTTGTATGACCTTGTGAACTGCTGTGTAGGTGACCCACAGGTCTCACAGGTGATCACATGATAATCACATGCAGTATATTGAACTACTTATACCGTGCAGACTCTATATTATAGTACATGTGAGTTGCGTTCTTGTTGTAATCCACATTCATTGATGCAATAATTATTATTACTAGAACAATATCCATACATGCCACTTTTAATGGCTGTGACATGAGATGATTCACGCCTATTCATACTTGAGAACAGTGTTGATTATCTTAATGTCCTCGAACGGTCGGTCTTCTTTATCTGTTTTCGCTTTGCTGATCTTCTCACAAACATCCATACCTTTCACCACACGACCAAATACGGTATGTTTGTTGTCCAACCAGGGCTAACAAGGAGGAGTTGGGATTACAACTAGTTACCATGGTTACCATAGACAACTCCCACTACAAATTTAGTATGACAATCTTACATCCTTTGATACCTGACATACAGACACACCACACCACACCACACCATACCATACCATACCATTGAAAACTGCAATGCTGTGATCAGCTTGAAGAACATTGGATTACCAAGGTCCTACTGTCAAAAGTGTTGGATTATCAAGGTCCTACTGTTGAGAGTGTTGGATTATCAAGGTCCTACTGTCAAAAGTGTTGGATTATCAAGGTCCTACTGTTGAGAGTGTTGGATTATCAAGGTCCTACTGTCAAAAGTGTTGGATTATCAAGGTTCTACTGTCAAAAGTGTTGGATTATCAAGGTCCTACTGTTGAAAGTGTTGGATTACCATGGTCCTACTGTCAAAAGTGTTGGATTATCAAGGTCCTACTGTTGAAAGTGTTGGATTATCAAGGTCCTACTGTTGAAAGTATTGGATTATCAAGGTCCTACTGTTGAAAGTGTTGGATTACCATGGTCCTACTGTTGATGTGTTGGATTATCAAAGTTCCACTGTCAAGAGTGTTGGATTACCATGGGGTCCTACTGTACCAACAGTTATCACAACATATGCATGCACACATGATATACTGCCGTGGAAAAAGACAACACCCACTTACTGTAGGTACAACAGTTATGAAAAACTGCGACCCATTGGTGTTGGGGCCAGCATTGGCCATGCTGACTGTGAACGCACGATCGTGTTTCAAGGTGGGGTGGAATTCATCCTCAAACTCCCCACCCCATATCGACTCCCCTCCACTGCCTGTTCCTGCAGTAGCAACACAATACAAGCATGAGAGAGAACAGCAGGTGTGTGTTGCTATGGTAACAGCATACCAGTAGGATCTCCAGTCTGTATCATAAAGCTCTTGATAACGCGATGAAATATGTGCCCATCGTAGTACCCCTCCTTGCAGTGGACGCAGAAATTCTCTACTGATTTTGGACATCTTTAGCAGGAAGAAAGATGTAGCGAGATCTTGGAAGATTCTACAGCTGTGTACTAGCAAGTGTGAAGTGTGTGCACACAACCATATGTGTAACCACCTGTACACACACATGTACACAAACACACACACACACATGCACACACATGCATACACATGCACACACACACGCGCACACACACACGCACACACACACACATGCACACACACACGCACGCACACACACACATGCACCACACACACACACACACACACACATACACCACACACACACATGCACACACACACACACATACACCACACACACCTATCAGGAAAGAGGTTCATATGAATGTCACCCATCGTAGTGTGGAGCACCACCTGGTCAGTGACAGCCGATCTTCCCTCTGATTCGCCAGCTGCTAGCTGCTCCTCTTTAGAGGGCTTCTCATTGAACACATCTCTCTCTCCATCACCACTAAGTGGCATGAAAGGCAAGGTGTAAGTGTGTACAGCACATACAATACGTGTTGAGAACAATCGACATTTTAGGATTTCATGTTCGCTAATTTCAAACACTGAATATATCAATAAGCAAAACATCACATTAAAGCAATCATCTAACCACACCACTCATCCCACCCACCTCTCACACCACTCATCCCGCCCACCTCTCACACCACTCATCCCGCCCACCTCTCACACCACTCATCCCGCCCACCTCTCACACCACTCATCCCGCCTACCTCTCACACCACTCATCCCGCCTACCTCTCACACCACTCATCCCGCCCACCTCTCACACCACTCCTCCCGCCCACCTCTTGTTCTCGTCTGGTTCCCTCCTGGTGAAGAGATAAAACCTGTTCTTCTTGTAGGCGGTAGCAAACAGAGTTGGGTCGTCACTTGACTTCAGTAAAGTTGGATTATCTGAAACCTCCATCTCCTAAAGTAATCAAAGATGTACAGTACATAATATATACATAGAAGACAGTGGTGTGTGTGTGTGTGTGTGTGTGTGTGTGTGTGTGTGTGTGTGTGTGTGTGTGTGTGTGTGTGTGTGTGTGTGTGTGTGTGAAAGTCTGTATGCATACATGCTTAGGCTTAGACTGAACATTAAACATGACATGCACACACACACACACACACACACACACACACACACACACACACACACACACACACTGAGCTCTCACCAGTGTCAGGGGGTTCTTGGAGGCTCCTGCCTTGCCTTGGAAGAGGGACAGTGAGAGAAACCTCACACTTTCTTCTCTGCCGATCACTCGAACACACTGGTTAGTGGTCAAGTTGACAACTAATAGCAAAAAGGTGAGATATAACAACAATTGTCATTGATACTAGAGAGGTTGAATTAATCAAGCACATTAAAAATCAATACCTTTAATTCCTATAAGAGTTGAATAGAGGATGAAGTGGCCGCTCTCATCAAAGACTACACAGAGAACAATGCTGACTCATCACAATCAGTTCAAAATGATAGAATTGGTAGCATGACATCATTGAGGGGGTAGTCTTGCAGGGCCAGACCAGTATCACCTACTTGCACTGCTGAAGCCATAGGAATCTGTTTTCTCAATGTCTCGCTCCATCGCCAAGCGCCGCCCGAACTCCATGTTCGATATCAAAGGATTTAACTGATAAGTAATTGAAAATTACCAGTTATAATATTTTATCAGAAGATTATCAATTTGTACAAGTGAACCTATCCCGTACACATTGTACAAGTGAACCTATCCCATACACATTGTACAAGTGAACCTATCCCGTACACATTGTACAAGTGAACCTATCCCGTACACATTGTACAAGTGAACCTATCCTGTACACATTGTACAAGTGAACCTATCCCGTACACATTGTACACTGAACCTATCCCGTACACATTGTACAAGTGAACCTATCCCGTACACATTGTACACTGAACCTATCCCGAACACATTGTACACGTGAACCTATCCCGTACACATTGTACAAGTGAACCTATCCCGTACACATTGTACAAGTGAACCTATCCCGTACACATTGTACACTGAACCTATCCCGTACACATTGTACACTGAACCTATCCCGTACACATTGTACACTGAACCTATCCCGTACACATTGTACACTGAACCTATCCCGTACACATTGTACACTGAACCTATCCCGTACACATTGTACATGTGAACCTATCCCATACACATTGTACACGTGAACCTATCCCGTACACATTGTACAAGTGAACCTATCCCGTACACATTGTACACGTGAACCTATCCCGTACACATTGTACAAGTGAACCTATCCCGTACACATTGTACAAGTGAACCTATCCCGTACACATTGTACAAGTGAACCTATCCCGTACACATTGTACACTGAACCTATCCCGTACACATTGTACACTGAACCTATCCCGTACACATTGTACACGTGAACTCATCCCGTACACATTGTACACTGAACCTATCCCGAACACATTGTACACGTGAACCTATCCCGTACACATTGTACAAGTGAACCTATCCCGTACACATTGTACAAGTGAACCTATCCCGTACACATTGTACACTGAACCTATCCCGTACACATTGTACACGTGAACCTATCCCGTACACATTGTACACTGAACCTATCCCGTACACATTGTACACTGAACCTATCCCGTACACATTGTACAAGTGAACCTATCCCGTACACATTGTACACTGAACCTATCCCGTACACATTGTACACTGAACCTATCCCGTACACATTGTACACTGAACCTATCCCGTACACATTGTACACTGAACCTATCCCATACACATTGTACAAGTGAACCTATCCCATACACATTGTACAAGTGAACCTATCCCATACACATTGTACACTGAACCTATCCCGTACACATTGTACAAGTGAACCTATCCCATACACATTGTACATGGCCAATTATTCTACACATGTACAACTACTACTCACTGAAAAAACAGAATACACACCCACCAGACTCAGGAGACACACCCACCAGACACAGGAGACACACCCACCAAACACATAAGACACACCCACTAAACACAGAGACACACCCACTGTGCCAACCTGCTGTTGCTCTTTATGTATCTCCAATCCTTCGTCGAACACACTGAAAAGCTTTCCAGTTTTAAACCTGAACACCCTCACCTGCACGGATGGAGTAGGCAAAGCTTCGATGTACACCACTTAGTGCATCGCCATGTACATGCGCACATGGGTGCTGACAAGTGGGGTACACTGAACACGTAGCCAACCTTGACCCACATACATGACATATATTCACTTTGAACATGCAAACATGTGCAAAGGTACATGCATGCGTTAGCACATGTACACACACCTTTCTATCTGTTGACATGGTAACAAACAATTCTCCATCAGGGGAAAATGACAGGCTACAAGGCCATGTGGAGCACTTGACAAACTCATAGAGGTCTGTTTCCGTCTTGTACTGGAAGCTGACGTTGGTGGGGAACTGGTAGGACCTATCAGGACCACCCCAATACTCCACCATGCCCTTCTCGTCAGCTGACACTACAACATCATACCGTGGGTTGTACTGTGTTGAAGAATATTGATAATCAATGAACACATGACAGTCATGTGACATCTGGCTGGTGAGGGCACCCATAAATTAGAATAGAACAGAATAAATCTTGGAATTAATTAAGCACAATCATATAAAATGGAATTTCTCTTCATGATTAACCTCCAAATGGATTATTATGTAAGTTAAAGACACCATTCTGTGTCCCCATTTAGAGCTGTAGTGCATAAAGTGACTTCTCAATTGAGGATACCTCTGTAATGAGGACACAAATCAACATCCAGGAGTGTCCAGGAGTGTCCTTGACAGAGAAGAGAGCTGGACAGTGTTACGTGAGCTTTGAACAAATCCACAGACGAGGGCAAAACTGGAAGGTTTGAGACACAGTTGTGTTGTCCACGAAACACCCAAGATGAACACAACACACCAATTAAGTCAATTATCAGTGTTTCCTATATCAATTAAGTCAATTATCAGTGCTTCCTACATCAATTAAGTCAATTATCAGTGCTTCCTATATCAATTAAGTCAATTATCAGTGTTTCCTATATCAATTAAGTCAATTATCAGTGCTTCCTATATCAATTAAGTCAATTATCAGTGCTTCCTATATTACTTAAACTGTCAATATCAACATGCCTTTTATGATACAGGATTTAGTGACTGACTTACGTAATCGCTAAACAACTCTGTCTACAAACACTCACTAGATCACTAAATTGAAACGTTTGCAGTCATTAGAAGACTGTTGTGACACCAGTGAGACTTTGAGTACCAATGATAAATTAATGATATTCATTGACAGCATGACGGTCATGTGACAGCTCACCTTCATGAACACAATACTTGCATAATGTACTTTGTCCAGTAGAGCTATCTCCTTCCCGTCCCCTCTGCCATCATAGACGTGGATGACAGGCTTTTCGGCCTCACAGCTGAGCACACACAGCACACACAGCATAAATACAGTATACAGATGTGCTCAAATAAAAACTCTACAACCATGCAACATAAGTGGTTGGCTTCAAGTACAGTGGAACTTCTCTATTAAGGACACTTTGGGACCTTCAGTTTAGTCCATATTACGGAGATTCCCTTAATTCAGAGGTCATTTAATACACTACAGTATTAGACTGGGACACATAATGATGTCCTTATTACAGAGGTTTCCACATTTCAGAGGTTTGTAATAGTAGGGTTCCAATGTATCTAAAATGTCTTATTAATTTGGCTGTCTGTCATCCAAAATACCATATACTAACCTAGTCAAAAGACCTTTATATACCAGGTATAAGTTAAGTAATGATACTATAATATACACATAATATGCTAGGAACTAAACAATAATACTATACTAAAAGAAGTCGAACACCAATTTTTATACTTTTAGTCCGAGCACACCCAGACTCACCAAGCAAGGGCGGATACACTGGCCCCGCCTCCAAACACCCACTCACAGCACCCGGGGACGTATCCTAGCTTCACCATGCTGATCATGTCTGTAGAAAATAGCCGTTACCATAGCGACAGACTGCTTGCTTCAAGGACCAATCACATTGCCAGACAATACACTGTAACCCATAGTATTAACACTATAGTATACTAGCATTGGGCGATAAGAGAGAAATTCATCCACGATTATTGTAGCAAATAATATCACGATTATCACGATTATTGTACAATCAACTCATCATTTATCATATTATACGGTACAGATCATGGAAAAGGTAACGTTTTTGTCGGTTACCCAGTAATCAGTTAATTGTTAGCAATAACGGAATATCGGTTAGAATTTACGAAATATCTGAAGCTGGTACTGTTTCAAACACTTTTGGTACACAGGCTTGTCCTCATCTCCAGCTATGGGCAATCCCTTATCATCAGCTCTAAGGCTGAAATGGTTCCATACAGGACTCTTGGTATTCTTCTTTTTCACCAAACTTAGTTGAGCAGCCATATTTAATTAGCAAAGTCGATAATTTCGATAATCGTTCAAGGTGGTAATGAATACGATAATTTATCATTGCTGCTAATTATCACGATAAATACGATTATCGTATTATCGCCCAACGCTACAGTATACTACATACTCTAACCTGTATGTGATATGATGTACTTCTAACCCTAACCACATGTACCTAACTCTACCCTAAGCTTAAGTACATGTGGTATGCAGTACTGCCTAATTATCATAATTAATTATCATATGATATTATTGCATAATGAAAGTTCCACAAATGACAGCGAAGACTTTGTTACTCTTTATTCCCACAATTTCCCACTCATTGTACATGGAGTATAAAGTGAATAAACCCTCACATTAGTTGATGAAATTACCCCATCTTGTAAGATGTACGAATAAGGTATACGTATGTGTGGTATGGGTATAGTATGGGTGTGGTATGGGTGTGGTATGGGTATAGTATGGGTATAGTATGGGTGTGGTATGGGTATAGTATGGGTGTGGTATGGGTGTGGTATGGATATAGTATGGGTGTGGTATGGGTGTGGCATGGGTGTGGTATGGGTGTGGTATGGGTGTGGTATGGATATAGTATGGGTGTGGTATGGGTGTGGCATGGGTGTGGTATGGGTGTGGTATGGGTATAGTATGGATATAGTATGGTTATAGGTTATACACCTTTCCCTGACAACTCACAGATGAATTATTCTATCAAATGCCTCTATTGACAACTGCTACATCATGTTATCGAGTGTCTGAATGTACGTAGATCTCGGATTTACATATCCATTAACTGGTGCCACATGCACACAACATGCATCCTTAAACTCACCGAAGTTAACGACATCGAACACTTTTATCGCTTTGTCGTTTGAAATGGTGCACATTAGAAGTCCATCAGAACTCGTTGCCATGTCAACCACTCTTTCGAGATGAGCTCTGAAGTGCTTCACGAACTCAATGCCTTCTTCTTGTTTCTTCCAGAACTTGACATGACCATCGTAGCTTGCAGTTATGAGGAAATCACTACAGCAGAGGAACCACCACGTCAGACATCAGACTACATAAGATCCCCCCCCCAGATCCAGACCTCCATCGTGATTAGCTAGTACACATGTAGCGTTTTTGATAACACACGGGTGTCTTTACCTCGCGAGTTTCACGTGACTCAATACATCCCTATGCATGAAGCTCTTCTCGTACATTGCAGCCGAAGGGAGCCTCTCCAAATATAACTTCTCATGTGGCAGCGCTGCGATATCGTGAAATATGGAAAGCATACCAAACCACTTTAATATGACAGACGGTTCAACCTACTCTTTCGCTTCTTCTTCATCGGAGGTTCGTCTTCGGTTTGTGGTAGATAATCGAGTGGTAAAGGACCAACCACGTCTTCGGCGGCCATTTTATTCCTACATTATGCAATACCTACCTTAGCTTGCGCAACTACAATCCTCAACTATTGTTAATTTTATTACGCGCGAGAGTCTGATATGCCGGACAGTCACAAATGAACCAATAGGTGAACCCATAGGTTACCTATGGTTACCCAATGAATTGACCTCACTTTATCTTCAGTAATCATCATCTACTAGGTAATTACATAATATCTCCTTGTTTGAAACACTCTTCCTCATAATTCAACGAATTCTTTAAATATTCCACCTTTTCCTTTTGGAGCAACTTCTTCAGTAGTTCTTTCTTGTCCTTCTTAATTTGCTCAGACAATGTCTCTAGCTCATTCTCCAAAGCTCTCTCTTCTTTCAAGTGACAGTGGAGAGGCTCACATGAACCTTGAACCTTGTCCTTGTGTGATGCTGCAATGGATGAGCTGGAACTATTCCAGTGAGACCATCTCTGGTCAGGATGAACAGAGTGGTCACGTCCACGTGATTCTTCTAAGACAAGAGAATTTCCTCTGCAATTATGCCTATCAGAAAACTGTGTCTTATGAGACGGATGATGTCTGGTGGAGTAGTAGTTATGTCTGGTGGGGGAGTCATTACGTCTGGTGGGAGAGTAATCACGTCTAGTGGGAGAGTAATCACGTCTGGTGGGGGAGTAATCACGTCTGGTGGGGGAGTAATTACGTCTGGTTGAAGAGTAATCATGTCTGGTGGGAGAGTAATCGTGTCTGGTGGGAGAGCAATCACGTCTGGTGGGAGAGTAATCACGTCTAGTGGGAGAGTAATTATGTCTGGTGGGAGAGTAATAATGTCTGGTGGGAGAATAATCACGTCTGGTGGGACGATATTTTCCCTTTCCTTTTGAATATCTTCTCTCGATATCACCATGGCGATAGTCCGACCTTGATCCTCGGTGTTTGTGTTTGGATCGTGAATAAGATTTGCCAGAAGACTGTCCATGTGAGTTGTGCTGGGAAGAGCCAGTGCTAATGTTCTTGTTAACACCCCTGTGCTCAAGGCTAGTGGAAGGCAGATCAGATTGGACCTTGGATTCTTCGTTCATTTCAGAACAGCGGCCAGTTGGAGGTGTACGGGCATTCCCTTCTTCTAGAGGACACGTCCTTGAATCATCGGGTGATATCAGATTGATGGGGGAGCTGGGATTGTCAACATGTGGAGTCATCTTGGAAACGGTAGCCGGAGGTACGTCCCATGTTGAACTACCTTTAAACAAAAAACAAGTCTTGGTAAACATGACAACCACACACACACACACACACACACACACACACACACACACACACACACACACACACACACACACACATCAGGCTCAGTGCATACCTTGTACTGGTTCCTCATCATCACGGGGGTCCAGCACAGGCCAGATCCCTTCCAGACTGTCCATATTCGATGCTCCACTGCTGGGTCCTGGAGGGGGTGACATCAGAATACATACAGTACAACACATACTCTCCATCTCGCACACCAAATACTACTCATCAAAACAGTAGAAACTTGTTAAGACAAACTGTGAGAGACAAATAAGATCAGTTTTTGCTTTCAGATGTTTTTCTCATTAGGATACAGTACTACAGGATTCCAAACAAAACTTGAACATTAGTCAAACAGTACTTTGTGTCTGTCTCAATGGATTTCAACTGCATTGAAGCTGGTGTATTGCCAAAAGCAAGTCCAGGTCTCTGTTGAGATGCCTGGCTACACAAGACCGGATTTACAAATGGAGTAGGTGTGAGTGTGCAACAAACCTGGCCTGTCCTCCTCCACCACTGTCCCCTGGGGCTGACGTGGTTGATGGGTGAAGTCGTAGCTACACTTATCATCATAAGCTATCATGTCGTAAGGAGACTTGGCAAATGATATGAACTCGTGAAGAAAATGGTCAGTTTTCTTGTGAAGGAATGGAGACAGGTGAGTGGCAAATTCTCTACTTTCTAGTTCTACCCTAAGGGTGAGGAGGGTATGTGTGTTGTGTGTGTGTGTGTGTGTGTGTGTGTGTATGTGTGCGTGTGTGTGTGCGTGCGTGTGTGTGCGTGTGTGTGCGCGCGCGCGCATGTGTGTGTGTGTGTGCGTGTGTGCATGTGTGTGTGACACTGTCTGTGTCTGTCTGTCTGTGTGTATGTGTATGTGTTGTGAATAAAAGGCATGCTGGAGGTAATAGCATGCATGCATGTGAATGTTTACATGAGCGATTGTTGATGTAGATGCACACAAGCTGGTGCGTCCATGTGAGATAAGACTTCACTCACTTGTCAACAAGGGACAGAACTAACTGAACCATAAAATCAGAGTGCTTCTTGCCAACTAGCACGTTGAACTCTCTGATCAGCCATGGTATGAGCCGATGGCTACTCGCTGGGTTCTTCTTGAAGAATTGAACAGCTTAAAAAGAAACAAAGCTTGTATATATGTATGAGGCATGTACCTGTGTATGCACGCGCGCGCACACACACACACACACACACACACACACACACACACACACACACACACACACACACACACATACATATATTCCTTATTCTGATCCTGCCCCCTTCGGGAGGCAAGGGTTTCACCCACAGTCCAACTGAATAGACAACTCTACACAGATTTAATGGGAATAATAGTATAGTGAATATATAGTGAATCTTGTGCAGCACCTCCAATGAGTTGCTACCATAGGTGTGTATGTGTGCGTGTGAACAGTTGTACTTGGTATGGTTATTAAACTTGAACACGAGCCAAATAGCAAAACCTAACCTTCTCCTCTGCTCAGCAGCGGCCACTCGGTTCTTCTGAGCGCGTCTCTTGTAAGCCGGCTGTCCGGGAACAACGGATGATCGGTACCAGAATCTTCTGGCTTCATGTAGACTCACTTCAGCTACTTCCTTGCTCTTAGCAGTCACTTCATACTGTACAGGTATACAGAGATAATAGCATGATGGTAAGGCAGTGTGAGCAGAGGAGAGTGGAGGAGTGGAGGTGAGTGGAGAGAGTGGAGGAGAGTGGAGTGGAGGTGTGAGAGTGGAGGAGAGTGGAATGGAGGTGAGGGGTGTGAGTGGAGGGAGTGGAGGGGAGTGGAGGGGATTGGAGAGTGGAGGAGAGTGGAGGAGAGCGGAGTGAAGGTGAGGGGTGTGAGCAGAAGTGGAGTAGATGTGAAGGGTGTGAGCAGAGAAGAGTGGAAGTGAGAGTTGTGAGTGGAGGAGAGTGGAGGCGAGGGGTGTGAGTGGAGGAGAGTGGAGGAGAATAGAGGGGGGTATAGGGTACTGAAGGTGAGGGGGGAGAATGGAGTGATAGTGAGCAGCAGTGGATAGTGAGGGAAGTGAGTACAAACACACAAAAGCGACTATGGTTTCTGTATATCATGAAAAACATGTCTATGCGTGTCTATGCATGTAGATTGTCTATACATGCACACTTACAACATCATAGTGGTCATTGGCCTTTATGTCATGGATTATCTTATTGAAGTGTGTCTTGCAAAGTGGACAGCTCGTGGAGACCTCAGACCATTGAAGAACGCAAGAAAAACAGAAAGAATCTAACAATGCAAGTCAAGGACAGGGTTCCCAACACAGATCATGTGACAGTCACAGGACACAGATCATGTGACAAACACAGCTTAACTCTTTGAGAAATGCTATGAGTTAAAGTCAGTTTGAGTGCTTCACAAGAGATACGGATACAGTGTATGTGGGCTACGTACTGCGAGTACATACATAAAGGAGATATAACATTGAATGGACTAGCTAGCGATGGTTTAATTGTGGGGTATGGATACGAAAGCAAGGATCCGTAAAAGACCGGTCAGTGAAGGACTCCAGACAGATAGGACAACGCGGTTCGTTGCTGGGGAGATCCGTTTCGGGAGATTCAGCGTGCGCCGTTTATAAAATACTTTTCCAATGTGAGTTGGTAATTCTGAATCTGAAATGGGACCCATTAACCCTTGGCCATCCGGCCGGGTTGCGGTTTATGATCGAATGAGTTTATCACCAGAATCGCAACAATGGGGAACGTTAACCTACCTCCTTCAACAACGGCCCAGTGTGTGAACCTACAACAAAGTGGGCCTCTCAGTATCACACAGGGAATACCTTACAGGTTGGCATCTTATGGGGGGAATTCGACGTACAGTATGGGCCCAGCGATGCTCGAAGAAGCTAGATTCTGGATACACTGGGCTTTGGTGATACTCGGGTTCATATTCGCCTTCGTGACATTCTTCTTTCAACTCAAGAGACCCGCCCGATACGGCCGCCACGACAGGGGAACTGGCAAACTTTATGTCCCTCAACTTATAGCAGCTATAGCTACGGAGCTCATCCCCGGAGTGATCTTTTTCACGATATTGTATTTCGCTCAAGGACGAAATTACTCTCAGCCTGCAAACGTGGTATTCTACTGTCTGTTCACCATCCACTACATACACAGAGGCTTAATCTATCCATTCTACGCGCTGTGTGGTCGATATTGTTCGGGGAAAATGGCTCTTTTTTATCCCTTGGTGACGTTTGTGGCCAATCTCCTCTATCACTACATCAACGCGGATTTCATTGGTACAGCGTGTTATCTCCCCGGTTACTACTACGACCCTCGCTTTATCATTGGTGTTGTACTGTTTGTACTCGGTTTTGTGATCAATGTGTCTCACGATGTGTACATCAGTATACTGCGTTTCTGGAAGAACAGGCAAGGAGAAGAAGACTCGAAGGATGCAGTCACAGGAGATAATGAACGGCTGTACTACCTTCCACAGTGTTGTCTGTACAAGATTGTTATGAACCCAAACTATGTTGGAGAGGGATTGGAGTGGCTTGGATGGACCATCGCAACATGGTCCCTGTCCGGTTTGGTGTGGTGGATGTTTGTCATGGCTACCTTTATCCCTCGCTCTCGTCACAACCTAAAATGGTACAAGAGACACTTTGACGACTTCCCAAAGTATCGCAAAGGACTCATTCCCTTAATATATTAAACACCCATTCTTCCTTTAATAGCCACTGTCCAGTGAATGTATATGAAATACCTTTCTCCATACATAATTTTAAACTAGCCACAAAGTATTAATTTTGCATAAATTTGTAACAATCCACAATATTTTGTGATAGACACAATGCTTGTATAGTGGAATCCACACAGCTGTAGTATTCGTACTATAATGTTTTGTAAATATATTTGCCTGATACTGATTTCTGAGTAGAAATTAATGTTGTAGTTTGGTAATTATATGTGACAAGTGAGTTCTATTCATGAATGATGTCTGCACGTGTAATCCATTGAAAATATCATACTATTTGCATAATAATTTCATGTTATATGTATAATGAAGTAACTGATCAATTTCTTTACATGCAATCGCATCTTGGTGAATATGGAGGCTGCAGACTTGCAGCAAGTGCTGTTTTGTAGGTCTTTCCTCTTTACATTCTCTGAGAAATTGGCTTGAAATTATCATATATCGTTTGAAGCACACATGTACACAATGTGGTTATATGCAACTGTTATCCCTAGTGGCAGCCATTTTCCCACCCAAATTTTCAAACTTTGACATATTATGTTAGAGTTAAGAAAAACTCATGCGGCTGCCACCCCCACCCCCCCCTCACCACTCGAATTACTTAGGTGTCTCTTTAAGGTGTATCTTGAGTGTACTAATGTGTTTATGTGCAGAAATTGCATGTGGCAGACTCAAACAACTTTTCAGATAAGCAACTGGTTATTACTGGTTCATTATTCCAACATATTTTTAACAATAAACAAAAATGTACACACTAAACAACCTTATTTACGTTACATGTATTAGTCAATATATAATGTGGAGTGTCTGGATGGAATGAGATAAGATTATCTAGCTAATGTCCAGTTTTGTTTTAATTTCATTGAGTTTAGTTGATAGGTGATACTAATGTTGATTGAACGATGATCGGATGGTGACTTTCTGTACTCGAGGTGTCCAGGAATCTTATTACCATGACAACACGAATGTGGTTTGGACAGGAACAGGACAGTCTGTCCCCAGTGGGTGGGTTTTGCATTTGGCGCAGTGCTCATAATGACAGGGTTTCCCTCGTTACCAGGGGGGATGAACTGCACGTCAAAGTACACCACAAAACCCTACAACAAGCAAGTATAGAACAATCGTGAACAAGAGAGTATAGAACAATCGTGAACAAGAGAGTATAGAACAATCGTGAACAAGAGAGTATAGAACAATCGTGGACAAGAGAGTATAGAACAATCGTGAACAAGAGAGTATAGAACAATCGTGGACAAGAGAGTATAGAACAATCGTGGACTACACAGGACATCTCTGAGTCTGGACTGTTATGACTGTCTTCCTAAGCACCCCTAGGGTAATAGGTGGTCTGGCAGTGCTAGGGAGTAATTGTGCAACTGTTGATCGGATGTGAGTACCCAAACCCTTGGAACCATTAAAAAGGAGTTGACACTACCCTTACTTCGAAATGCAACTACACTATCAAACCAAATTGATGTTACTAAGGTGTGAATTAATCTCCATTGTCCCCGGACCATTCCTCCTCTTCCTAGCCCTGGGTGCTCAGTGGGACGGTTGTAACAGGCCAGACTAAACATATATGGAGACCCACACACACTATTCACAACCAACAGTGCTCAATAACACCGGACATTATGTCATAGATAACATCACATCCCATAGCATAAGGTACGCCCACACACCATCCACATATTCTCACATACATGCAGATCACCAGTTGCCATGACGTCCAATTCGAAAGGTACAGTGAAGTCCAAGTCAACAGCACAGACTGTGGCTATGTCAAATGTCTAACAATGAATATGATTAATCACTCACGCTAATAAACATGATAACCAATCCAGTCATGTGCAAGAACAACACACAGCCATTTTCTCATCGAATCTTAATTCTGTTTTGATATCTATTGCACTCACTTTCACTGTATGTTGTGAGGTGAGGACGGATTTTTCCGTTACGTTCATGATATGGGCTTCACCAACACACTGACTCTTCAAGGCTGACATCTTGATACCTATATCACATACAAATTGAGTCAAATGGGTGAGGATCAACTGTCACATGATCATCACATGACAGATTTCAAGATTTATCTTATGATGGAGTCACTCACCATAAACATTGTCCCAGTAGAGAACTTTGTTGGAGTACAAATCTTCATCACTGATGCCAGCAACAAAGAGAGAGCACCTGTTAGGGTAGACTGCATGAAGGGGGAGAGGAGACTGGTTGTTAGGGTAGACTGCATGAAGGGGGGGGAGGAGACTGGTTGTTAGGGTAGACTGCATGAAGGGGGAGGAGACTGGTTGCTAGGGTAGACTGCATGAAGGGGGAGGAGACTGGTTGCTAGGGTAGACTGCATGAAGGGGGAGGAGACTGGTTGCTAGGGTAGACTGCATGAAGGGGGAGGAGACTGGTTGCTAGGGTAGACTGCATGAAGAAGGGAGAGGTGACTGGTTGTTAGGTGTGTTTAACACATGGGAATTAGTAATACACACACACACACAACACATAAAGACACACACACAACACATAAACACACACACACACACACACACACACACACACACACACACACACACAAAAGACGCTAATCTCCATCCACTACCTTGCGTCTTATCCTTCAAGTGCTTGTCCCTAGCTGCCAACACAGAGTCCAACATTGACTCGAACAACAGACAATATCCCTACACATTTGTGGAGACAGGTATGTCACATTCATATCACACAGCATAGGGCACTGAATACCTCCCACAACATGATATGTATTACTGCAACCACTGACTGGTGGGGAGACATGTACTCACATATTGTACTAGTTCTCATTTTTAAGGGATTTTATTTTCACAGACGTTGCTGGCAAATTTGGATCCGCAAACAATTAAATTACCAAATACCCTCCCCTTCAAAAGAAGCCAGCTGTGCAGGTCTGTGTTTTAGTGAAAATGAAAACATGAATTGCAAACAGTTGCAAATTCATTAAATACACATTTCGTTATTATAATTGATAAAATTAGAGCAAGTACAAAATGCTGGTAAACACAACATTTGTATGGCCACCTGTACAATCACACACACACACACACACCCACACCCACGCACACACACACGCACACACACACCACAGACTCACCATCCACTCGGAGATAATCACATCAACCTTATCTTCATTAGGCAGATCTATATCTTCAACACGATCCTTGACCAGTTTGATCACATTCTCCAGACCATTTTCCCTCACAATGTCCATGGCGCTGTAGATGATGCTGGAGCAGTCCACAGCCATCACCTTGGATGCCCCACACCTGGCTGCGAATATGGACAGCACACCTGTGCCACACCCAACATCCATCACACGCCCCTTGAAAAGGTGGGGATTTCCCTCGATGAAATGTTTGTATGCAGTGGTACGCACATTATCCTACAGGACATGAAATGTGATTTGTACAACAGATGGTACATACATTACTTTACATCACGTAGGTACACCTTATATTGTTAATTTTAATTTACTGTTAATTTCCATTAATCTGTTGTCACTTAATCTGCATTAATTTCTCAATATCAATAAAATGTACGAACAGTACAGAATATCCAGTTAATTTATCATATATACTTTTGAATCAATTACAATGGATTAATAAGATTCAATGTACACACACAGGAACACAGACACAAACGCACTCATTCACCTTCAGCATATCCTCATGAATGGACAGGTTTGCGTATGAGGCGAAGTAAGGATCTTGATCCAAACTGACTGGACCCCTTGTCACATCCTGTGACTCTGGCAGTGACAATAGCTCCGTCACACGCTGTCTGTACAGTGACAAGTAACACTACACTTTAGGCATTAGGGTTAGAAAACCAGGCAGTAGTTGAACACGTGCATTTGGACAACACATAATATGTATGTACATGTTTGACAATGAATGCACCTCATCACACTAATGTCCTGTAACGCTCTGTCTAATGCTTGCTTGTACTCTGCGGCTTCTCTGGTGCTGCCTGATACTTGGGACAGGACTTGAGGTTCTTCTTGGGTGAATCCTTGCTCTGGATTAACTTCCAAACTATCAAAATCTGAAACAAATAGTATATTATCACCACACATAGGGTGTGAGTATACTAGTCTTGAATCCAGATGTTTGCCTTATAACGTGTTCCACACACACACACACACACACACACACACACACACACACACACACACACACACAGGAAAGAAAACGTAAAGAGAAAACGTCTGGATCATGAACACAAACATATTATACACAGATACACGGATACAGGTACACACATGTACACACACATAAGCACAAGCATCTACACACATACAGACACACATATAGGCACAAACATCGACACACATACGGCCACACACATAAGCACTAACATCTACACACATATGGCCACACACATAAGCACTAACATCTACACACATACGGCCACACACACAAACACAAGCATCTACACACATACGGCCACACACATAAGCACTAACATCTACACACATACGGCCACACACATGCACACATTGGCTAGTATACCGACCGAACTGGAGAAGTGGGTCATCTTGTATTGTCGACTTGAGGTAGTCCTCGTGGTCCCACGGTGGACGGCTGGAAGTGACCAGCATTTGACCGAGTTGGTCCGCGGTTGGCTGGTCCTTGCGCATGTAATTGACAAGTTTCACAAAACCAACAAAATCGAGGTCTGAGACAGGTGGAGGGAGACTTGACGATGGGATATTGCATTCCACTGGCACGCACGCTCTAATACTGCTCACCGAATTTACGCTTGATGAGGGTCAAATTGAATCCATGTTCCAGTTCGCAATGTTTGAATACGTCCTCCGGAGGCAAACCTGCTTTGGAACAGAATAAGCATTTAGTCTCGAAGAATGTACCATCTTGCCCTGATTCCTCCCAATCACTCCCAGAAGAATCTGAATCGTCGCCTGCAACTTGGAAATGCGTGATACCTGAAGTCACACTTAGGTAAGCAGAGAATAAAAGGACACAGCAAATGCAAGCATGCACGTGTACTTACATTGAAAAGTAGCCATTTTAACCTCGCGAGCTGGGCACGTGACCATGACGTAATACCTTCAACCGCGTATACAGATTGGTAAAAACAAACTCGAAGCAATTATTATTTTTATATAGCAAATTGCACGTTTAATGATCAACATCATCTTAAACCTATACTGAGTACAGTCCACACATAAAGTTACAAATATACACATACATACAGTAAACATATAGAGAAAGGGACACTTAGAAATTGACGGGGTGAAACAATACATGAAGAAGACTATGACAATATACAAAGATAAGAGTTATATGTGGTCTTCCTGTATGTTCAGCCTTTAAGTCTCTTGGCAGGGTGTACGAATGGGATGCCCTGCTGGTGCTGCCGTACAAACGGCTTGTCATATACATTCTCCAGGCTCTCGTTTAGAGATGATCGTTTGCGAGATTTCGCAGTCTACAAAAGGAGAATTGGAAAACAGCAGTGGTATACAAGGGAATACAGCAGTGGTATACAAGAGAATACAGAAATTGCAGTGGTATACAAGAGAGTACAGATATAGTAGTGGTATACAAGGGAATACAGAAACAGCAGTGGTATACAAGGGAATACAGAAACAGCAGTGGTGTACAAAGGAATACAGAAACAGCAGTGGTACACAAGGGAATACAGGAATACCATGAATACACACACAACTAGCAGCAGCAGGTAGATAGGGTGTACATGCATCTGTCTGTCTGCATACAGTTAGCTCACCATGCCACAATGGGAGCAGTAGGTGCTCTCAATTGGATGGTTGTGGAGTTGGAGAGGACGGGAGAACTGAGCCAACGTGTCTGCCTCCTTGTAGCTTGCCAGTCCTTCTTCACTGCCTAGGGACACTTTGGTTCTGTTACAAACGGCCAGTGTATGGTTCTCGTCAGAAGAGTCTGAGTCAACACTGCTACCCATGCTTCTCGTCTTCATTGACAAAGACACACTAGTTTGGCCACTTCTCAACCTCGCAGATGACCGTACACCAACACCAGCGGTGGTTTCAAATTGGCTGGAAGATGACACCCCGTTTGGCTTCATCCCATTTTGTCTGGAGAGCGGTTTGTAGTTAGCACAGTGGATGGGTTCGCTGGAGGAACTGGAAGAGACACTCTCCATTGACCCTGATGAGTTGGACCCCGATGACTGCATTGATGACGACTTTACATTCATTGTTGATGGTTGTGTTACGGTGAAGGGGAGAGAGGGGATGGTGAGTAGAGGGAGGGCAAAGGGGGTTGAAGTGGTTGGCAGGTACGAGCCGAGCAGTGCTGGTACATTCAACTGAGGAACGAGTTGTGAAGGTTGTAGCTGTGAGAAATTGGAAATGGAGATGGGAACCTGGACAGGTTGAACAGAAGAATGCATGCAATTGATACAATATACATAATATATACGTACAAATTCATGTACACGTGTACGTACGTACATATGTATGTATAGACATACATATGTATGTACGTATGTAATTCATACAGTAAGATGATACATATTATAGTACTACATAATATAATGTACATTGACATCCATGCAGATACACATACATTGAATTCTGATTAACCCACCACGGCTTTATCCACCAAACCTTTTTATCTGCCGCAGTTTCCCAGTACCATAATATACGTACGTACAAGTACTAATGAATATGCAGTTAATCTGCCAAACTCGATAATCCACCATAATTTTTGAAAACAAACTGTGGCTGATTAACGAGAATTCACTGTATTTCCACATACGTATGCATGTCATGGTGTTGGACTCACATTTGTCTGTTGTTTGTTTGGTTTTGCTTGTAAGATTATTGAGCCTGGACGACCTGGCATTCCAAATGAGACTCGTATTTTACTGTTGCCTAGCAACATCCCATTACATTCCTCTTGTGCCTTTTCTGCTTCCTGCCAGGTTGCCATGTCAACGAACCCAAAACCTCTGGGTGCTCCAGAATTAGAGCTGAGTGCAATCTGACAGAAGGAGACAGACCCACACTTGGAAAAGACTTCTTTCAGTTTCTCATTGTTCTTGAACCCCTTCGGCAGTTGATCCACAAACAACGTGGTGGATTGGAGGTCGGCAGGCACCTCCAGTACGGAATCAATGCAGTCCACTCTCAATGTGCGCCCACCAACTGACTTCATGGCCAGTTTCTGCTTAGCCCTCAGAGCTTGGTCCTGGGAGGCGTATTCCACCATCCCATAGCCCTTGGACCGCCCGGTGATCGGGCTGTAGACCACAAATGTACGACAGACCTCCCCGAAAGGAGTAAACATGGCCGTAAGCTCACTCTCTGTGAACTCGGTTGGGACGTTGCCGACAAACAATAGTGAATCCAACGGAGTTAGTTGCACACTCAACACATGGTTGTCATAGCAATAGCCGTTCCACTTCTGAATGAAGTCATCTGCTGAATCATGCTGACCAAGAACCACAGTGGCTGTGTGGAGGTGATGGAAATGATGGTCCTTACTCCGTGTGTGTGTGTGTGTGTGTGTGTGTGTGTGTGTGTGGATGTGTGTGTGTCTGTGTGTGTGTGTGTGTGTGTGTGTGTGGATGTGTGTGTGTGTGTGTGTGTGTGTGTGTGGATGTGTGTGTGTGTGTGTGTGTGTGTGTGTGTGTGTGTGTGTGTGTGTGTCTGTGTGGATGTGTGTGTGTGTGTGTGTGCGTGTGTGTGTGTGTGTGTGTGTGTGTGTGTGTGTGTCTGTGTGGATGTGTGTGTGTGTGTGTGTGTGTGTGTGTGTGTGTGTGTGTGTGTGTGTGTGTGTGTGTGTGTGTGTGTGTGTGTGTGTGTGTGTGTGTGTGTGTGTGTGTGTGTGTCTGTGTGGATGTGTGTGTGTGTGTGTGTGTGTGTGTGTGTGTGTGTGTGTGTGTGTGTGTGTGTGTGTGTGTGTGTGTGTGTGTGTGTGTGTGTGTGTTACTGCACATGTGCATACTTCTCAACTGAACCAACCTGACTCTGCTTCCATTTTGATAGCTGCGAGCCTGTGGCTACTGAAGAGCCCTTGAACATCCTGTACACCAACACAGACACCAGACAGGTTCACACAAAATTGATAAAAAATAATCCCACAGAAGGTACATGTGTAGTACTGACAGTAATTGGCATGTAAGTCATGAACAAGCTAGACGTGGAGTCACCTTCCAGAGATTGGGTTAGTGAGAACACGTGTAGCACCTCTATGGTGTTACGAAGCCAGTCATAATGAAATGGTTGGTGTGTGGGAAGGTGGAGCATATCACATACTGAACTGGTCGACTTGGTCAGTCCTTAAGAGGTCTATAGGAACTCCATTGGAATGGAACTACAAAATTATCATATACAGTGGAAACGTTTTAAGACAAACTACAAGGGACCCACAAATTAGTTCTTGTTATTAGATGTTCTTCTTATCAGGATTGGCTTACTACATGTACACTACTACAGCAAACCAAATGATGCTCAAGAACTGGTTTGTGTTGAACAGAAATTTGTCTTAAGAGTGTTTGTCTTAACGAGGTTCTACTGTAGTCAATATATGCAACCGGGGACAAACGTAAATGGTGCACCAGCAATAATTTGAGATGGTAATGCTTGAAACCTGTGAACTATAGCTGACCTTTTGTGTGAAGTTCTTTGGAAGACCTGAAATGCTTATCCTCTTCCTGTCCAGAAACAATTTCTGCATTTTTTCAACGATTCGTTGAATTTCTGCGCAAGATGGTCTATTACCAGATGCGATACCATTTTCTCCACAAACCGATGACTCTTTCGGGCATTTTTTCGGTCTTTTTATCTTCATAAAATTCTCGTTTTCTCTTCTCCGAGAGCTCCAATTGGCGTGTGCTTCGGTTCGCGAATTCACAACAAGCATGGTCTCTATGTCTATGATCGCACGATCGTCCCAAGTTCGAAAATGGCGCTAGTTGTTGCCATGGAGATGATTATCAGCTAATTAGGGGGGAAATCCCGGTGTGAAACATGGCGGCTAGTCCATACGCCCGGGACAGAATTGTCAGATTGTCACCGAGCTTTATAAGAAAGCGCCTCAGACAGTTCCTTAATCTCAAAAGAAACGCATATACTCTTCCTTGGCCTCAACATTCGGGGAAAATCACCTACGAAGAACCCGTATGGAATAAAATGGCAGGAAGATTTGTAATTAAGAGTATCATGAAGGCGTTCGGTTCCAGGTTTTCCGTGGGAGAGTTTCTCGAAGGAGCCAAATACGCAGTGAACGAAGTATCGCACATGCTCATAGACAAAGACAGGCACGATGATCTCAGTAGTGTCATGTCCCCTGAACTTTTTAAAGATGTTAAAGAAGCTCTCGACTCCCTACCTCCTTCGTGTCACATACATTTAGACATCGAGTCAATTCGTCAGTTGGAGTCCGTGTCGTTCTGCTGTATTGCTGGTGAGGCCAGACCTGGGGACAAGCACGTGATAGCTGGTTTGGGGCAGATGATAGTGACGTCACAGTCGCGAATGCTGGACGTTAGCAAAGATATCAAGTCTTTCACGACTAAAGATGCCAGAGAGATAGCCTTGGAGGCTGGTATGTCACGGCTGGAGTTTCAACTTGGTGTGGGGTTCAAAACAAAGGAAAAGTTTGCAGTAATCGACGACGAGAGTGGTTCCCTCTTAGCAGGGTCCAATAAGTTCATCGACTGCTCACACTGTTGGTTGTTCAGTTCACTTGTGCAGAGAACGAGCAGCGAGGAGTACCCTCTGAACTGGACCATTGTTGATATTAATAACTACTTAGATAAGCAAAATCACATTCCACATTAACCCTATTTTTGTGAATATTGTGTCATGTATCAGTCAATTTTGTGTGTTCATTGCAGGCAGTTATTAATTCTAGTCAGCGAAGGGGGTGAAATGAAATATAATATCAATCCATCACCAGTTTATTAGCCACACTCCTCGAGCCTGTACCACTATAGCACAAGTACTAACGAGTATCCAGTTAATCTGCCAAACTCACAAATCCATCATACTTTTCAAAAATGAATTGTGGCAAATTGACGAATATTCAGTGTAATATATAGATCTGTATTAAATCACTGTATCTATAATTACATTTGAAATGGCCATCAAGGTGGTCAGCGTATACGTACATTAAAACACGGAAACAACATGCAATATTTCTAATCGTATTACATTCTATATACACTAATACCCCATAGACTAGTAATTTAGCATGATCAGACTATTACGATCGATGTAAATAATATTATATTACATGCAGTTTTAACTATAACAATTGTTACTTCGTGCTCATAATTTCTAAACCTTAACCTAGCAATTATCAAATAATACAGAGCTGACATAAGCATGCTGAATATAATATTATGTCAGAATACAGATATTGTTATAGTTCAGTTTTTAAATAGTAAAGAACATATACAGCAAGATGTGATCAATATTGTAAGTAAATAATTGAATGAATTTGGAAAAAATAAATCCTCTAATCCCAAGAGCATCACCTACCACCGTCGTAGCCGGGGAAGAGGTCCAGAAGGACCTTCTGTAGCTCACTGTTAATCTCGATCTTGAACGTCTTGCCAAGAGTGAATCTACAATTTGGGCAGCTGTACACCTCGGCCCTGAAGGAACGCTGGATACAAGACTGGAGGGAGAAGAGAAACAGTTTCCTTCCAACACAATCTCTCAGATCACATATGCCATGAGCAGTCTACTTCCCAGGCCCAACACCTCACCTTGCACAATACGTGACTACAGGGAGTCGTTACTGGCTGGAATACAATTTCTTGACAGCAAATACACATAAAGGACTCTTCAACACGCTGCAGTAGACCAACCTTGAACACACGAGAATCAAAAGTTATTCAAATAAACAACAACTACAACGAAACAATCACATACTCCTTTGTTTCCATTCTCTGGATTAAGTACTGTATCCCATATCTTCTTGTTCAACTTGTCGGCTGTGATCAACTCCTTCTGTTCTTTAGTTAAAATGTACTTTGGAGCCTTCTTCCTTGAGGGGCTTGACTGTGGGCTGGTAACTGATAAAAACAAAGATCAATGAATAGACACACATAATAAAGAGTAGATCCTGGAGCTATGATTATAACATACATATTATGCATATACATATTATGATAATCATATAATTATACAAATCATCTCATAATAGACATTTAACAAGTCCTTGCTACCTGTACTGTGTACATGTCCACACTTCAGGAAACAGAGAACATCACTGTGTTGTGTGCATGTACCACACACACGCACATACCACTGCCACCTTTTCTCTTTCTACCCTTCCCCTTGTCCTCATCTTGTGACTGCGAGGCTGCCTGTGCTTCCAGGTATCCTTCAGGATACTGGAGAGTTAAGCCGAGCTTTTTGGACATTTTCTTGCCCTCAGCACTCCAGGGGGGTGGAGCCTGCAAAAGAGGACCACCAAACGGTCAGTTATACTGATCCTGTGAACAAGACATCATCAGGGTAACACACAGGATCATCACGTCTGAGAAGGTAGCGCCAAACGAGGAAACCAGACTGTCCAGTCTCTGACCAATACTTTACAATCTTGTAGATTCCATCATAGCGATTTCCTTCTTCGGGACAGTACTTTGAGAACTTGCGGCCTTTGAAATTACGAACCTAAACACAGGACATGTCATCAACAAATATGACACACACATACGTACTCACAAGACCTCCCCACACTCAGTGAGGCAGTCATGATCCCAAACTCACTACTCTGACAGGCTTTCCCTTCTTCCAATCTTTGGCTTCTGCTCCATTCTTGTCGTTGAATGGAGCACTGCAGTTGATGGCCAGGGCTCTACAGAAGACAGAGGAGACCACGTGTCACGTACACTATGCTATGGTCAACACGAGACAAAGTGTACTTGTTCAGGTGGGTGAGGGTCTGGTCTGACGACTGTTTGGCCGTTCTCTTGTTCCCGGAGAGGTCCCGCCCCCCACTCCCCGTGTAACTGAATTCCACGCCGTTGTCGACATCGTCTTCATACCCGCCGGACAGAACTATTGAGTAGGCACCTTCATTCTCACGGCCATGTATACCAGCAACGTGAGGCCTATGCACTCCTGCCTCACTGACCTGACCAGGTGTGTATGTAGAAAATAGAGTTGACCAATAAGAAATTAGGAACACACACACACACACACACACACACACACACACACACACACACACACACACACACACACACACAAGAAATATACACATACACTTTCGTATACATAAGATATGTGTATAGACACATACGTACCTGTACTCTAAACTTCCATAATGTGCCGACGTGTACTCCAGGTATTGGTCCAAAGTGATTGGAAGGTACGATAGTACACACCTTTGTTCTACCGACACATGCCATACCCTAAGCATACCAAGAGGAGAGGGCACATCACCGACAGCTTATTGCATCCGAGGTCTGATGTACTAGTGGATGGAACTGGTCACATCCCGTGCATAACATCACAATATGGCTACCGCGTCAACCGTCATAGGTGTGACACAAACACCACTCACCTTTCCCCAATCTCGCTTACAGTCAGACTTCTTAGACATCATCTTGGACTTCTTCTTGTTGAACCGCAGCTTCTCCCCGGCCTTGATCACCTCGTTCTCATCGTTCTTACATTCCGGACAGTACCACTCGTCTTCCTCGGGAATCTCCTCAAGAGGCGGGTCCAGGCAGCCCAGATGAAAGGCCATGTCACACTCGTCACAGAGCAGCTGCTTCCCGGGGTCGTTCTTCCCCCCGCAGACGTAGCACCCACAGTGACGACATTTGAGATCCTCCTTGTCCTTGCAGTGAGAGCACTTGGGTTTGGTCTTCTTCCCTTCCCCACCAACGTCCTCTTCTCCATTACAACTATGAGAATCCTCAATTTGATACACCTCATCAGGGAACATGATGCGGACTTCTTGTGACGCATCTTCCGATTCACTAAAGGGATACATACACATATGGGTGACTCAAAGAACAGGGCCAGTGTCACACAAAGCACTCATGTACATCGATCTCCAACTGTCTAACAGTGTTACATGAGGTACTCGTGCACGCTTGCTCTCAACTGTTCAACAGTACTACAAGGGGTACTTGTGTGTGCTTATTCTGAACAACATAACAAAATACTTGTGTATGCTTACTGTTAACTGTCCAGCAGTGCTGCAAGACATACTCATCTATGCTCACACTAACTAGTCCACCACACCAGGTAAATGTACAAGATGCTTACCCTAGAAGAATTTTACAGTACAGCTTCTTCTCTCTCCTGGAATCATCCTTTCTAGTCACCCGCCCATCATACCAGAAGCCTCTCTCCTTGTTTTGGTCAAAGTTGTAGTTGACCATCACAACAGCTTCCTCACTTATCTGGTCCCACTGTAATCTGGTGCGAGCTCTAGGACGAAGATCCTTTTCACTTAGTTCGGATTCTTCATCATAGCTACACAAAGAGGAAGGATGAGGAAGTGATTACACAAACACACGAACTGCCAGTGTGCCTGCAACCATCATATCCAATCATATTCTCAAATATTTTTTTCTCACTCACTCACCCGTCATATGTTACTCACTCACCCGTCATATTTTACTCACCCGTCATATGTTACTCACTCACCCGTCATATTTTACTCACCCGTCATATGTTACTCACTCACTCGTCATATTTTACTCACCCGTCATATGTTACTCACTCACCCGTCATATTTTACTCACCCGTCATATGTTACTCACTCACCCGTCATATTTTACTCACCCGTCATATGTTACTCACTCACTCGTCATATTTTACTCACCCGTCACATTCCACTCACTCACCATATCATTACAAAAAACCCTTTATAAACACTCTAAACAACAACTCCACAGCCACACTTTCATTCACAGGCTACACTCCAAGGAGAAATCACAGAAGCTCAAAATAGGGTAAGCAATGGATGTTCCCAGATATTCAAATGAATTCAATAGTACTATACAGTATATGGTAGTTTTGTGGACCACTTGCTGGAAGTTCAACCATGGCCATTTACTGATACAACTACAAGTCTGGACATATTCTAGGAGAGTTGATCTCACTTGTGGACCATGTAGAGAGCAAACATTCAATACAGGAATCCCTGGGAAATAGTAGTCCTATTACTGAGGTGGTCCTGTTACTGAGGTTGTTCTACTACTGAGGTGGTCCTATTACTGAGGTGTTCCCATTACTGAGGTGGTCCTATTACTGAGGTGGTCTCATTACTGAGGTGGTCCTATTACTGAGGTGGTCCTATTACTGAGGTGGTCCTATTACTGAGGTGGTCCCATTGTGGTGGTCCTATTACTGAGGTGGTCCCATTGTGGTGGTCCTATTACTGAGGTGGTCCCATTGTGGTGGTCCTATTACTGAGGTGGTCCCATTGTGGTGGTCCTATTACTGAGGTGGTCCCATTGTGGTGGTCCTATTACTGAGGTGGTCCCATTGTGGTGGTCCTATTAAGGAGAAAGGGAGGTTCTATTCTACTTGATATCTATCCTTTGCAGATACTAGGATGGACCTCAGTAACACAGCCACTCAGGAAGAAACTCTTCTCACTCCAACAAACCAACAAATGGTGGTTGGACAGAACCTCCAGTTACCACCTAACCACTTGTTTGGTGATAACAGTCAACTGGTAGTTGGTGTATCACCACACACCCCATGGCTGGCTACTATAAAGGAACAAAATGGACAACTAGTGACTGGCAGAGGATCCCCCACAGCCTACTCTCCAACCAATTCAGGAGAAGAGACAAGACAGACAACTATGGTCCCCACTACTACTGGCAGTTGGGAAGAAACGTCTGGCTCAGAAGGAAAACAACAAATGGTTCTCTCAAAAACCAAACAGTTAAAACCGGAAGGAGCATTTGGAGATAGCAGTGAACTTGTAGTCGTCCAATCACCACTTGCCACACTGCTGGTCACAGTGGAGGAGGAGAAAGCTGAACTGGTGACCGGGAGGTAGAGAGGGAGAGCTCCTTGAGGTACAAATACCATGTGGAAATTGACTACCTCCATATGCTCAACCAACAACTATAGTATGTACTGTGTACTTTTACAAAAATCACCTCACCCACAACTTCACACACATTGTCAATATCATCAGTTAACCACTATTGCAAGAGGTGAACATGAGATACAGTTTTGTACTTACTACTATCCTCCTGCACATCTCCTATGAATATCGTTACTACCTTATAAGGTCAAACTGCCAGTGTGCATGCAACCATAATATCCAATCATATTTCCAAATATTTCACTCACTCACCCATCATATTCCTCTCACTCACCCATCATATTCCTCTCACTCACCCATCATATTTCACTAACTCACCCATCATATTTCACTCTGTATACAATCTCGGTGGCTGGAGGATCCAAAGTTGCTTTCTCCAACATCTCAACCACTACTCCTTCAAACCACGCACCTATGCTGATGTCACGAGCATCAACCTTGGACCCAACCTGGAAGGAAGAAACCCGTCTACTGAATATATTAATAAATACATACTTAATTAGGTGGGCCTATGTACAAATTTGCATATACATTGGTCCCAGCAGGTATGAACGAAAGGCTATATGGAATATTATTATTATATTATGGATAATATGCCTGTATGCCTGCACCCATAATATTTTGCCAAGTACCCGTCATATTTAATTCACTCACCCACCATATTTGACTTGCTCACCCGTCAGTCAAACAGGACGGATGAGTGAGCGAAATATGCCCTTCCCTAACCCTAAACAGTACCTTCCAGGCTCCTTCGATTTCACTACCAATGCCATTTTCCACAATGTGTTCGCCATTTCCCACAATCTGCTCTCCATTTTCACAATTCTTATCTTTCTCGGTCTCCTACACAAGGGGGCACGTACACTCGTGATAAGACATGCCATTGGTACACCAAATGCAAATGACATGCATACGATCACGTCCTTCTCGCCGAAAGCTATTTGGCAATTCGGATGATGAATATATTCATGGACACATGTCGCATTTAAAATGTCGGGTAAGCTCTTGAATATAATCTTACTTGTTCCATTGGTTCGCTTGTCTCTTCTCCGTTGAGCACATCTGTATTATCTTCTTGGACAACTGGCGGTGGCCTGATGAGAATTTGGATCAGGTCATTCAATCCTACGTCATAGTCGAATAGACTGTGTTCATCTTCCAGCTGTTTTCCGCGAAAAAATAAGCGCTGTCTTTCGGGAGGTACTTCAAAAGGTTCTTCTAAACGCTTACGTAGATCAAATATGCTAGTTAATTTGCTTAAATTGTCGATTTGGACGGTCTTTCTGCCGTCCATGCTTCTGACTTGGATCCACATTTTGGCTACTGTACTTTGGGATGGATGGAGCTCTACAGGTTCTGCCCGCCAATTTGCTCACGTGATTAACCACTGTTGTATGTATATTCATGCTTCGTAGCGTGCCGCTCGTTGCGAAGAGTGAAACCCCACCTTTATCGAAATAATTAGTGGGTGTTAACCACATGAATCATATTACCCCATCAAAATGACCCACAAAAAGAAAGAAAATTCACTTTTACGATGTTGACTGGTATATAAATTACAATTTAATCCGAAATATTTACAATGTTGGAACAATATTGAAACGTGGTGCGTTTCAATCAAAAATGTACAAATGGTCACTGTTTTCCGATAAGGGCAGCATTGTCATCATCTGTTTCAAGTTCTCTTCCAAAATCAGTAGCCTCAATGTTGTATCTCACAGAGGACCTGATGAACGCAAAGACACATGAAATATGGAATAGTGAACACAGAGGACCTAGTGAACACGGAGGACCTAGTGAACACACAGGACATAGTGAACACAGAGGACCTAGTGAACACAGAGGACATAGTGAACACAGAGGACCTAGTGAACACAGAGGACATAGTGAACACAGAGGACATAGTGAACACAGAGGACATAGTGAACACAGAGGACCTAGTGAACACAGAGGACCTAGTGAACACAGATAGGTACACAAATAATACCGTATGAATGGAAAGTTTCATGGAACAAAACTTTTGCGAATCGTTCAATTTCGCGAATTTCGCAAAAAGTTTTTCCTTTTTAATGCCCATCACGTTAATTGATTGTCAGATGATTACATCATTGGGTGTTCACAAATAAAACTGTCGCGAATGCCAGTTTCTTCGCGAAATTCGTGAAGCTTTTAGTCCACGAAATTTTCCCTCTATACAGTATGGAATTCAAGGGGATCGAAAACTAATGCAATTAAGACTGTCAATTACAAACTCACACCTGACAATCACCCCTGACGATTACACAATCAATGTAGCTAGTTGCACAATCAATAGTGGTGGTTACACGAACCATGTAGCTAGAACACACGATGTTGCCACTTGTACCATATCCTCTACAGACACAGGAGCCACATAACATCAACAACCAGAGCCATGCAAAGGACAGTATCTTCCGATTCACATCACAAAACATGCATAATACACGACATTGACAGGCTTAGTACGGTACACACGTACACTCACCTAGTGGAGGTCGATCCTCTCTTACGAATGCAAACTGTAACAATAATGACGATTGCCACTATGAGACTGACGCACACTACCCCACCCACACCAGCAGCAACAAAGAATACTGTGTGGTCATCAGCGGCGGGAGCTCCCTGAACTATTGTAACACAGGGTGTGGTTGGCTCAGTAGTACCGGACGAGGAATGGGTTGTACTCCCTGTGTTTGTGGGCGTGGTCGGGTGTGGCAGGATGGCAGTGGGTGTGGGCAGGACCCGGTCCT
>OZ026562.1:4646079-4768579 GCA_964020155.1 Chondrilla cf. caribensis
ATCATGAGTTTTTGAAAGTAATCCGCAGTAATCCTCAGTAATCCTCAGTGTTTGCAAGGGCATGTGTGCATGTAGGTGATGTGTAACTATGATGAAGCATAGGATGTAGCTTGGTGTTTCCTATGAAGTAGCTTCTCCTGACTATACAACCATCCCATTTAACGAGGTTTGTAACATTAAGCTACTGTTTCGAGTTCATCTCGAGGACATCTCCATACAGAGATGACTGACCAGCGATGGATATAGCTCAACATTAATGTTAAAGACGCCCATTTAAGTGAAACCAATTCGTATATAGTACAATACCCCACATGCACGCCCTCGCACGTGTACACTGAAGTTAGTACACTTTCAAAAGTATAAACTAACCTTGTCCGTGCCCGACTTGAAAGATGACCAAAAGAACGTTACAAAAAGATAGTAATTTCATCTTTTGTATCATCCAGCAAATACGCTACGTACAGAAGTGCAGGACAGCGTATCGTTATGCCATTACGTCATGTCTAACAATAGATATGACTACTATTAATAGATCGTATCACAACTTCTATTCGCAAAACTATAATATAAACAATGAGAAAATAAATGCACGATCTTATAGTATATAATATATGTGTTTCGAATGTTAATGGCAATCATGTTTAAGCCACCTGAAAGGCAAATACACCCATTACAGCAGTAACCATGGTAACAAAGCAAAATGTAGCTGTAGCAGCTGCACCAGGACTTTTGGTTGGCTGTGTTGTTGTTGTTGTAAAAGCTGGACAAACAAACAACAACAACAAAACAATAATAACATCACATTGATAGATACCACATGCATATGGAACATATCAAACACACACATACTGACAGGCACTCACTTTTACATGATATCTTAGACATTGAGCAGTTACTTAGTATACGATGAGTAATGTCTCTGGGGAAATCCCCTGGTGGGGTGACTGGTATACCCGTGAGACTCACATCAACGTTGTAGTGAAAATCATAAAAAGTTTCTTTCTCCAAATTGGAAACACACACTCTACCACTTGCTGCATTCTTAGCAAGACTTTCTGACAGCTCAATTGTTGTAGAAGAACCAGTTGTCTTGTGATAGCGGAGTACAAACTGGTCCAGTTGAGCTGCATTGTCCTCTCCCGGGAGAGGCTGGATGCTGTAGTCCACTGCCACTGTACTGCAGTCAACAGGTTGTATTGAAGCAGTGACTAGGGAATGGATACAGGGTGGTGTTGTCAATTGATACAATAACACAATATAAACACCGACCCACCTGAAACCCTCCTCCCCACACACAAACAAACCACACACCACATACATATGCATGCATGCACATACAACACACACACACACACACACACACACACACACACACACACACACACACACACACAGACACAGACAGATTAACATGGACACAGTTGCCAATAGACATCAAGGATATTGCTGCATCTCTTGCAATGTAAACACATACAGAGAGAGCTGCTCGATGTTGCTACTGATACGAAAACATGTTTCAGAGTTACAGCTGACAATATTCCACAGAGCAAGGGTGAACTGTGACACACTACACATGGACTCACTCACCGATAGGCTGGAACACAAACTCCACAGGTTCACTGAAGTCTCCCCATCCACTGGCTGTACGAGCTCTAATACTTACTGCGTGGGTCTTACCAATGTGGTCGTTGATGTTGTTGATGGTGTAGCTTTTGGTGGTCCCACTCTGTTGTGGTACATCCAATCTCACACCATCAACAGTGTACTTGATGTCATACTTGGTGATCTCCCCTACGTCTGGTACTGGTTTACTCCAAATCAGAAAGGCCAAAGAGAACCTCGGTAGAATAACACGGAAGTTGGGCGGGGCTGGAACTGAGGGAAGGTGGGTATGGCTAACGTAGTTTACACGTCACAAATATTGTACATGTATAGAGAGTGAATGAACTGCTCTAAAGACTCTGTCCTTGTTAGTAGTGATGTGATGAGAGGTCTCAATGTGGTCCTCACATGTACTGCATGAACTGGAGTGGACTCTGCACTCTACTCACCTCCTGGTGCAGTACGTCCTGTGAAACTAGCTGCATGTCTATCAGGAGCTGGACCTTGCTCATTCACTGCTAGGATCTTGAAGGTGTACTCTCTACCTGGTGACAGACCAGTGAATTGGTATGTTCTGGTGGTGACTTCAGCTACAAACTGATCTCCTTGAGACTGATCTTCTCGAAACAACCTAAATCCAGTAATACCATCCCTGTCATTGATCTTATCTGGTGCAGGATCACTCCATGTCAGAGTTATTGAAGTGGAAGTACTGGACACCTGAGTAACACCTCGAGGGGGACCATTGGGAACTGGAATGGGAATGGAAGTGGAATATCAGAACAAGACCTCACACCTAACACACTCGTACAATCTTACTTGCTGGTGACGTGGTCACATCTACTGTTACTGGAGTGCTACGTTCACTGCCTGAAATGGCCACAATACTCAAAGTGTAGTCGACATCTGGGATCAGTCCTGATGCAGAGTAGAAAGTGTTTGTAATAGAAAGTGGTCCAAGTTGAGGTATTCCACTTCTCTCAGAGGTGAATGTAGCTTCATATCTAGCACCACCAGTGGGTGAACCGATGAATGAGAATGTAACACCAGTGGATGTTCTACCTAATATAGTTATAGCTCCTGGAGGTTGAACTGTGAGTAGAGAAAGAGAAGAAGCAGAAGTGGTAACAAAAGACGACTCATTATCACAAATCATGAGTTTTTGAAAGTAATCCTCAGTGTTTGCAAGGGTGTGATTGCATGTAGGTGATGTGTAACTATGATGAAGCATTGGATGTAGCTTCCAGTAGCCGCAGCACTCACAAGACAAGCCCTAGTCACATGGTCGGATTGCATTAGACTGCAGTAAATCTCCCAGGATGCTCACAGTACAGTTAGGATATGTTATAGATATCTCACTAGGTACACTCCGGGGAATCGATGACCAGCTACATAGCTGCCATTTTCCAACAATATATACAGCAACTGGGCTATCTATTCAAAAGGAAATTTCAGGAAACTTTGAAACTGAAACAAGTAATTCGAGTTCAAAAACTCGTGGGTCTGCCGCCCCCCGCACTCGAAATACTTGGTGTCTTTCTTAGGTTCAGAAGAACCTTTGCTGAAGTTATTACGTTCGGCGAAGCTTCAGCGCATGAATTCTAGCCCCTAAAAATTGCTATCTATTCCCTTAAAAAATCTTTGCTAGAACAGTACCATTAGATACAACATCTTTAATATCATCCCTATTTACTTTCCTGCTTCTTACCATCTCAATCATTAGTGTAACTTTCTTCCACCTGTGTAACTAGTATACAGTTAAATAGGCTTCAGTAAGGGCAAACATTCAAGGAGATGTTAGGGTATGGTGGATAACCAGTGTCCAGCTGTACACTCACTCAAAGCTGTTCACGCCCATTGCTGTCAGTGCACATTTAGTAAATAATGTACTGGACATGGATGGGAACCTATTGATGAAGGGCTTCACCATAAGATAAACCTCCACACTAGTATGTCAGGTATGTACACTATGTGAATTTATATGAACAATGTACGCATACGAGAGAATTGGGGATCAAGTGTTTACCATTTTGGCATGTTTATCAATTACCTTTGAACTCAACACCACATCAGTATACAGTCAAAAGTACTGTATGGGTCATTACATCACCCATGGACGTTATTCGTGGTTGTGCATGCATATCGGTGCTGTTACAACCATTATCTCTACCCTGACTATGGTAGGTATTTTCACTGGTCAGTGAGTGTATAGTGAACATTGGACTGTCATGACTTGACACTAATGGTTCAGAAAATGGCACAATGTGTGGGTTTAGTTCCCAATCACCCGCATACTCATACTCATGCACACACATGCAATGTGGCATGCACTCAACACCCACCCACACACACACACATGCACGCACACACGCACACACACACACACACACACACACACACACACACACACACACACACACACACACACACACAAAGACTGGTTTGGTGGGTTCAGGTTTATTACCCTTGTTATGTGGATTGGACATAATTATTCTCTTACATATTATGGTCTATGATCAAATGGCGGGACGGATCAAAAGGGCATGTGTAGGTCGAAGTGTACTATCAATAGTGTGTTTCCGTTTTCATTTTCATTAAGGGCGGACATCGAGTTGAAATTATTCGTTAATTATCGGCTCACTGATCGAGACGGAGAACGTGAAATCTCAGTGAAGCGCGATACAAGAGTAAAATCACCACATTCACGCATATGTGCGATTGTGTGGACTACGCAGTATAAGAAATGGTATATTATAGCTGACACCAACCTTCTAATAATATGTATACAGTTCACAATGATAATTTAAAGTAGAGAAGAAAATGTAATCGGAAAATAAAACTTCAAAAACCCCCGTAAACCACCGATAAAAGAGGACACGAACGATACGTTGCATTTTGAATACAACTCACCAACTCCGTTCACCTCTAGAAGAAGGGCGGACAGTAGAAATACAAACAAATCCTTTCTCATGGTTCAATGTAGCGCCGATCTTCCGAAACGACTTGGAGAGCTCTTCGACCAACAGATGTAGAAGTGGTCAGAATTCAGTAGCGAGGTCTCAACTAGTTCCAAACGACAACCGTACCCCAGTAGCAAGATAATCGCTGAACGTGGATTCGACGATACAACCGAAGCCGTTCAGTTAGCGGACCAAAATAGGGAAGAATACCATACAAATTCAAACACCAAACACGATGTACAGTACCGCATGTACACTGTATAATATCCCAGATACACCGCCGTACATTACCATACAGTTTGTACTACCGTCCCACGAGACGAGCAGACCGTAATAAACTAAACACATGCCCGCTACGTATATGCGAGAAGCCATAAAATTCTTAATTGATTACGATGAAATCAGAAACTACATGAATTCCGTTAACCACTATTGACCTAAACTAGCTATGTACTCCATCCTTGTGTACCTAGTCTCACATGGCTTTACCATTGGGCTGGAGCATCAAATTCAGCATGCAGATTGTGTGTATATTGTGTGTGTATACTGTTTGTGTGATGTGTGTATGTGTGTATGTGTGTTGTGTGTTGTGTGTATGTATATATGTTTGTGTGATGTGTGATGTGTGTGCATACGTGTGTGTGTGTATATATGTTCGTGTGTTGTGTATATAAATGTGTGTGTGTGTATATGTTTATGGGATGCGTATGCGTGTGCGCGTGTGTGTTGTGTGTGTGTGTGCATGTGTGTGTGTGTGTGTGTGTGTGTGTGTGTGTGTGTGTGTGTGTGTGTGTGTGTGTGTGTGTGTGTGTGTGTGTGTGACTGCCTCCTCTATACATGGCTGTTCATGTCAGTCCTCCAGACATATTGACCCAATAGCATAACTTCTCATAAATACAGAGAAAGATGCATTATTTCACCAATTTATAAATACATCATGTTAATGTTGATCAAAAGTTCACAAGAGAATAAATGATTCCACAATCCAGTTTAAACTTGTAGAATTAAATGAGGTAAATAATGACTGCAAACAAAATGGCAAAAATGGAAGTGGAAACACAGCACTGACTGCCACCACTAGTAGGGCTTGAGGAAGGGGTAATAGTATCTGTGTCTGGGGTGGTAGTGGGTGTGGTTGCAGTGGTAGTGGGTGTGGCTACAGTGGTAGGGGGTGTGGTTGCAGTGGTAGTGGGTTTGGTTGCAGTGGTAGTGGGTGTGGTTGCAGTGGTAGTGGGTTTGGTTGCAGTGGTAGTGGGTGTGGTTGCAGTGGTAGGGGGGGTGGTTGCAATGGTACTAAATTGGGTTGTAGGGATATTTGTGGTTGCTGTGGGACTTGGAGTGACAGAACTGGTAGTTGATAGATCTGTAGTGATCAAAAGTAACAGTGAAGGATGACTTATACATGGACTTGACATGAATTTGTTTACTTGTGAACACATAATGTACACACACACACACACACACACACACACACACACACACACACACACACAATTACCTCTGCAGTCATTTGGTATACGATAAGTAATGTCTCTAGGGGAATCCCCTGGTGGGGTAATTGGTATGCCAGTGAGAGTCACATCAACGTTGTACCTGAAATCGTAAAAAGTATCTTTCTCCAAATTATGCACATAAACTGTACCACTTGAAGTGTTTGTACTGATGTCTTCTGACAGCTCAATTGTTGCAGAAGAACCAGTTGTCTTGTGATAGCTGAGTACAAACTGGTCCAGTTGAGCTGCATTGTCCTCTCCTGGGAGAGGCTGAATGATGTAGTCCACTGCCACTGTACTGCAGTTGACAGGTTGTATTGAAACATTGACTAGGGAATGAATATAATAGAATAAATATGTACTGTGTGACACACTACACATGGACTCAGTTGAAACAGTGACTAAGGAATGAATATAAAAAAACAAGTAATTTGAGTTAATAAACTCGTGGGGCTACCGCCCCCCCCCCGCACTCGAATTACTTGCACGTCTTTTTAGGTTTAGAAGAACCTTCGCTGGAGTTATTACATTTGTCGGAGCTTCAGTGCATGAATTTT
Source organism: Chondrilla cf. caribensis (assembly GCA_964020155.1). Lineage (NCBI taxonomy): Eukaryota > Metazoa > Porifera > Demospongiae > Chondrillida > Chondrillidae > Chondrilla > Chondrilla cf. caribensis. The sequence continues at coordinate 4,652,692 of OZ026562.1, forward strand.
AGCCCCAATTTCAAATTGTCGTTGTTCGAAATCGGCCATCTTTATTTCGCGTAATATAATTATAATATAAATTCATTGTTGCTGTTATACGTAGGATTATGTATTATATATATATACATATATCTATCGGACGAGTGTTACATACCGGAAGTCAAAATGAAAACAATATAGGGGCTGCCTGCTGCAGCCCCCAATAAATAAATACTGTGTGACACACTACACATGGACTTACTCACCGATAGGTTGGAACACAAACTCCACAGGTTCACTGAAGTCTCCCCATCCACTGGCTGTACTAGCTCTAATACTCACTGCGTGGGTCTTACCAATGTGGTCATTGATATTGTTGATAGTGTAGCTTTTGGTGGTCCCACTCTGTTGTGGTACATTCAATCTCACACCATCAACAGTGTACTTGATCTCATACTTGGTGATCTCCCCTACGTATGGTACTGGTTCACTCCAAATCAGAAAGGCCAAAGAGAACCTCGGTAGAATAACACGGAATGTGGGCGGGGCTGGGACTGAGGAAAGGTGGGTGTGGCTAAAGTAGTTTACATGTCACAATCCTTGTTGGTAGTGATGTGATGAGAGGTCTCAATGTGGTCCTCACATGTACTGCATGAACTGGAGTGGACTCTGCACTCTACTCACCTCCTGGTGCAGTACGTCCTGTGAAACTAGCTGCATGTCTATCAGGAGCTGGACCTTGCTCGTTCACTGCTAGGATCTTGAAGGTGTACTCTCTAGCTGGTGACAGACCAGTGAATTGGTATGTTCTGTTGGTGACATCAGCTACAAACTGATCATCTTGAAACAACCTAAATCCAGTAATACCATCCCTGTCGTTGATCTTATCTGGTGCAGGATCTCTCCATGTCAGAGTTATTGAAGTGGAAGTACTGGACACCTGAGTAACACCTTGAGGTGGACCATTGGGAACTGGAATGGGAATGGAAATGGAATATCACAACAAGACAACACACCCAACACACTCATACAATCTTACTTGCTGGTAAAGTGGTCACATCTACTGTTGCTGGAGTGCTACGTTCACCGCCTGAAATGGCCACAATACTCAAAGTGTAGTCAACATCTGGGATCAGTCCTGATGTAGAGTAGAAAGTGTTTGTCACAGAAAGTGGTCCAAGTTGAGGTATTCCACTTCTCTCAGAGGTGAATGTAGCTTCATATGTAGCACCACCAGTGGATGAACCGATGAATGAGAATACAACACCTGTAGATGTACTACGTATTATAGTTATAGCTCCTGGAGGTTGAACTGTGAGTAGAGGGAGAGAAGAAGTAGAAGGGGTAACAAACAACTTATAACATCTCTGGCAACCCAGCTGTGGTAGGTATGGTATTAACCTCTGTGGGAACGTTCTTTCCCACAGTGGTGAATTGCATCATGAAAAAACAAGTAATTCGAGTTCAAAAACTCGTAGGGCTGCCACCCCCGCACTCAAATTACTTGGATGTACTTCTTAGGTTTAGAAGAACCTTCGCTGAAGTTATTACGATCGGCAGAGCTTCAGCACATGAATTCTAGCCCAATTTCTAGTTATTGGTATTCAAAATCGGCCATCCTTATTTCGCACAATATAAATGATAAATTATAATATAATAATATAATAATAATAATAATAATGCATGCTAAATTCATCAACACATATCATCTAATGCATGCACATTCCATTTTGTATGTCCATGCTTCAACTGTCATTTACCCCCCCCCCCTCTAATCTCCGTAGTTTACCCATCTTACCAACCACACTATCTTACATGTACCCCACTTTATAAGTGCTGTAATTAAAAAGCTCCACAACATACACTTTGATCTCCTGCTATTTTTCATTGTAGTTTGCATGTTGCTTCAAATTCATTACGGCATCCTGATTGTTTCCCCACCCCATTACTCTACTCAAATTTTATAACAGGCTGCATCACATGTTGATTGCAGACCTTCAGCCCTTCACTCACCCTTTATCTCACTAATTTTTCACAGTTCCTCACCCTGTCACCATGTGGCTGTAAAGCAGTGTTCAATTCAATTCAATTCAATGTATAAAATTTCATCGTTGTGGGTATGCATAGGAACACATACTATATTATAACTATTGGACGAGTGTTACATACCAGAAGTTGAAATGAAAATATGGGCTGCCTGTGGTAGCCCCTAACAAACAAACAGAGTTATATGATATTATTGAGATACGATCATTTTTGGAGTCAATCTGTGTGCTGATAATCAATTGATGGGATCAATACTTGCCCCATGTAATAAAAATTATTGTAATATATGTAGTAATAATAAAATTATTGCAATATATGTGTGTGTGTGTGTGTGTGTGTGTGTGTGTGTGTGTACAATATATATTTGTGTACAATGTATATATTGTAATTATTGTACTATATGTCGTATGTCATTGGGGCTGGACCCAATTGGTTGACCACAAGTACATCAGGTGTGCGTCAAACCCTCTGGTGTGAAGGTTATCCACTTCTCCTTTGCTATCACTGCAGTAGGGAGCTATGACGACCTGCAGATGGTCCCCTTGGTTGAACCCGAGAGCTATGAGTGGTGGTGGTGAGAAGGCTGCCCCTATGAGTCCAAATATGGTCAAACAAAGTGCTGTTCCAGACCCAAACATGCATTGATTGGCAGACAACTTGTAAGGATTCTGAAGTCATTTCAATTTGAGTTGACTTTCTATGAAGGTACATCTTTGATCCAGCTACCACCAAATTAGGTCATTTTAAGTTTCCTGAGAACCCATGTCTGGTCCTATGTACAGCACAGGCTATAGCAGACCAGCCAGCTGAACCCAGACACCCCTCAACTGTGTGAATACGGGTCAAGGGCTTTATTTGTGCAGTACCTGCCTAATGAAAGCAATGATGGCCACCTTATATCTGCAGTCTTAGCCAATTTGCATGAAAAGCTGTTTGTAGGTTTCTACTATATCTTGTTGAAGATACTGTTATTAATCCTCTGCTACAAGGAACACTTTTTGGTGTTTTGTTTGACTATGCCAAATGAGAGCAGGCAAACCTGAGCTGTGGTCAATGTTTGCACAGACCAAACAACTCTCAATTGGACCAGTACACTAACAAGGGATTTGTAGTGGAGTGTGTGTAATGAGGTGTGTGTACTGTTTCGAGGGTGGTTATTGATAACCTCTCACCTGGTCTAATGCCAGTTTCAATTGTTTACTATTGGTACAGAGGAGATTGGGGTTACCATTGCAAGATAGTAATGTTTAAGGAGTGATAACTACAATGTTTAGTCTATTTCCTGTGTATCACACACACACACACACACACACACACACACACACACACACACACACACACACACACACATGCACACACACACACAAATAAAAACACATAATAATACACACATACACACACATATACACACGCACTCACTTATACATACACACAATACCCACACACGATATATACAGGGTTGGGTCTATAGCTACAAAATCTCCACACAGTTTGTTACTCCAGTCACCATGTACATCAAGTACCATGGGCAACATGCAGTCACTGTAACCAAGTATTGATCAGTCCATACAACTCAGTAACTAATCACATTTTAGAATTATCTGGTTGAATAAGATCAGGCCAATTAGGTACTAATCTCATTTGAAGACTTTGTAAGTGCATCAATTGGATTATTTCACCCCAATCTAATTTTGCTGTCACCTTGATTCGCCTATACAATGACCTATATCTGAATGAGTGTGCTGCAGGGCGGTATACCCGCTAATACTCACTACTACACAGTATACTCGTAGAGTATCTGTGGTCTGTATAGCTGTGTCTGTGTGCGTACCAGTTTCCATGGCTCATGACCCACAGGTCATCAACCCAAACTTATGGTTATGGTTATGGAGACTTATTTAAACTGGGAAGGCCTTTAGCCAGAGGCTACTTTACAAGGCACCCAGTATATATAACTTAACATTGTGCGTGTTAGTTGGCCGCCAACACTCTACGCGCGCACGACTATACGGTGACGTAGCTATAATTTTATTATAAACGTGTTGTAAACCTGGACCGCGCGGGCGCGAGTAGCTGTTGAAAATTATAAGTTCTCTCCCTCGAACCATACCATCGAATCGGTTAATATCATACATATTACATTTAACAAGAAACTCACCAACTCCGTTCACCTCCAGAAGAAGAGCGGACAGTAGAAATACAAATAACACCTTCCTCATGGTCGTCGTAACCGCTCCGATCCAACGTATAGTTCCTTCACCGCAGAGCTTCGAACTATATCCACCACTTTCCAGTCCAACGACTCCCCGCACACCACGTGAACAGCTGCAGGTTCTCCTCGGTAGCCTGCTGGGATGAACAGGCGGTGTCACTAAACCAATTTAACGTTGATTTGTCGACTAGCTGCTACAGCAGGAACCTTTCTTTGATCTGTAGAAAATTGAAAATAGAATAGGAAGCCATTTCCTAATTGATTATAACCCGCAATGATTAGTATAGTATAATTACCGAGCGGTTTATACCGCGAGGTTATCTGTTTCCGTCGCATAGGGCTGTCCAGAGTTGGCGCCCACTCATTTGATTAATTTCCGGGTTACAAAGTCTAGATTTTGTCCGACCACATGACGTCATAATTATAAAAATGGAGGCGAGAAGCGGGTCTGGGCTACGCGAGACTAATAGGGAGCCTAGCTGGGTGAAGTACAAACGAGTGCATGAAACCATGTATGCCCTATGTTACCCACAGTCACATTTATCTGTCCTTATTTTATAGATGAATCACAAAATAGCACATATCATAGTCAAATTACAACACACGTCTTTAATGCATGTATGTGTACATGTTTATTTTGTGTGTGTGTGTGTGTGTGTGTGTGTGTGTGTGTGTGTGTGTGTGTGTGTGTGTGTGTGCGTGTGTGTGTTTGTGACATGTCTTCGTGTGTTCATGTGTGCATGAGTTATGTGTTTGTACAAACGAGCACATGCATGCAGGGTAACCAACTTCACTATAGTATGTGTACCAGTTCAGTTCCTGTTGGCCCACTGGCCTTCAGATGTCATACACACAGCCTGCATCCACACAAGTGCACACACTTGTATGGCTGCAGTCTGTATACATTACTTCATGCAGTGAAAGACTCAAAGACCAACACTAATGATTTCCTAGTGGTGAGTTAATGGTGGTCGCCTAACTGACTACTGAGGTGCTGTATACATTGAGACCTGTGCACATGTGAGCTATATGCAACACCTATGGAGCCTCTAGATGTGGAGACCAACTGTTAACATTGTGTAACACGAGTTACACTCATATCAGACCTCACATACAGTTGTGGTGTAATACAAACCATGTACTGTGTAATATGTAACAGATGACTCAGTTTGAGTAGTGACCAATAGTTTGATACGCCAGCTGAATCAATTGAGAACACAATAAACAATTATTATTTTCAAAACCCAAATTATTAAAGCAAATTAATACAAAACTCATGGTTAGTCTTACTCTTAGTACTCAATTCACTCTGATATGATGTCCACTAAGGAGTTTAAATTCTGAGTTAAATGAGGTAAATGATGACTGCAAGCAAAATGGTGAAAATGGAAGTGGAAACACAGCACTGACTGCCACCACTAGTAGGGCTTGAGGAAGGGTGAATATCAACTGTGCCTGAGGTGGTAGTGGGTGTGGCTGCAGTGGTAGTGGGTGTGGCTGCAGTGGTAGTGGGCAGGGCTGTAGTGGTAGTGGGTGTGACTGCAGTGGTAGTGGGCAGAGCTGCATTTGTACTGGATGGGGTTGTTGTTGTAGTAGGCCGTACGTCTGTGGTAATGAGCAGTGATGCTGTGGTACTGGGTGGGGCTGTAGTTGTACCACGCAGGGCTGTAGTTGTACTGGGCAGGGCTGTAGTTGTACTGGGTGGGGCCTTAGTTGTACTGGGTGGGGCCTTAGTTGTACTGGGTGGGGCTGTAGTTGTACTGGGTGGGGCTGTAGTGGTACTGGGTGGGGCTGTAGTGGTACTGGGCGGGGCTGTAGTGGTACTGGGCAGGGCTGTAGTTTTACTGGGTGGGGCTGTAGTGGTACTGGGCGGGGCTGTAGTGGTACTGGGCAGGGCTGTAGTGGTACTGGACGTGGCTGTAGTTTTACTGGGCGGGGCTGTAGTGGTACTGGGCAGGGCTGTAGTGGTACTGGGCGTGGCTGTAGTTTTACCGGGCGGGGCTGTAGTGGTACTGGGCGTGGCTGTGGTGGTACTGGGTGTGGCTGTAGTGATACTGGGCGTGGCTGTAGTGGTACTGGGCAGGGCTGTAGTTTTACTGGGTGGGGCTGTAGTAGTACTGGGCGGGGCTGTAGTTGTACTGGGCAAGACTGTAGTTGTACTGGGCGGGGCTGTAGTTGTACTGGGTGTGGCTGTAGTTGTACTGGGTGGGACTGCTGTTGTAGTAGGCAGTACCTCAGTGGTACTGAGCAGGGATGTAGTCGTGGCTGGATGAACATGAAAAAAATTAAATCCAGAAACATTCATGACCATATGTACACACAGTACACACACACACATGCACGCGCACACACATACACACACACACACACACACACACACACACACACACACATCGGGTTGTAGGGGTATTTGTGGTTGCCATGGATCTTGGAGTGACAGAACTGGTAGTTGATAGATCTGTAATGATCAAAAGTAACAGTGAAGGATGACCCACACATGGACTTGACATGAATTCGTTTACTTGTGAACACATACCATACACACACACACACACACACACACACACACACACACACGCACACACACACACACACACACACACAATTACCTCTGCAGTCATTTGGTATATGATAGGTAATTTTTCTAGGGAAATCCCCTGGTGGGGTCACTGATATGCCAGTGAGACTCACATCAACCTTGTAACTGAAATCATAAAAAGTATCTTTCTCCAAATTATGCACATAAACTGTACCACTTGAAGTGTTTTACTGATGTCTTCTGACAGCTCAATTGTTGTAGAAGAACCAGTTGTCTTGTGATAGCTGAGTACAAACTGGTCCAGTTGAGCTGCATTGTCCTCTCCCGGGAGAGGCTGGATGCTGTAGTCCACTGCCACTGTACTGCAGTTAACAGGTTGTATTGAAACATTGACTATAGGGAATGAATATAATAGAATAAAATCTATAATAATGTACTGTGTGACACACTACACATGGACTCACTCACCGATAGGCTGGAACACAAACTCCACAGGTTCACTGAAGTCTCCCCATCCACTGGCTGTACTAGCTCTGATACTCACTGCGTGGGTCTTACCAATGTGGTCGTTGATATTGTTGATAGTGAAGCTTTTGGTGGTCCCACTCTGTTGTGGTACATTCAATCTCACACCGTCAACAGTGTACTTGATATCATACTTGGTGATCTCCCCTACATATGGTACTGGTTCACTCCAAACCAGAAAGGCCAAAGAGAACCTTGGTAGGATAACACGGAAGTTGGGCGGGGCTGGAACTGAGAAGTGTGCATGGTTGAAAAGTATACATTTATGTCACGAATCACACATGCAGATGAATACCACATGTACAATATAGCATGATTTCCTAACTGCTCTAAAGAGTCTGTCCTTGTTGGTAGTGATGTGATGAGAGGTCTCAATGTGGTCTTCACATGTACTGCATGAACTGGAGTGGACTCTGCACTCTACTCACCTCCTGGTGCAGTACGTCCTGTGAAACTAGCTGCATGTCTAGCAGGAGCTGGACCTTGCTCGTTCACTGCTAGGATCTTGAAGGTGTACTCTCTACTTGGTGACAGACCAGAGAATTGGTATCTTCTGGTGGTGACAATAGCTACAAACTGATCATCTTGAAACAACCTAAATCCAGTAATACCATTCCTGTCATTGATCTTATCTGGTGCAGGATCACTCCATGTCAGAGTTATTGAAGTGGAAGTACTGGACACCTGAGTAACACCTCGAGGGGGACCATTGGGAACTGGAATGGGAATGGAAATGGACTATCACAACATGCCCACACATCTAACACACTCGTACAACCTTACTTGCTGGTGAAGTGGTCACATTTACTGTTGCTGGAGTGCTACGTTCACTGCCTGAAATGGCCACAATACTCAAAGTGTAGTCAACATCTGGGATCAGTCCTGATGCAGCAAAGAAAGTGTTTGTCACAGAAAGTGGTCCAAGTTGAGGTATTCCACTTCTCTCAGAGGTGAATGTAGCTTCATATCTAGCATCACTAGTGGATGAACTGATGAATGAGAATACAACACCAGTGGATGTACTACGTATTATAGTTATAGCTCCTGGAGGTTGAACTGTAAGTAGAGGAAGAGAATAAAGGCAGTGAAACAAAAATGACTATAAAACATTTTATTGCAGGATTTCTGGGTAATATAATCTCTGCCACTATATACGCATAATTATTATATCTCCATGTAATGAATATATTTATAATTATACAGTATGTTAAAGATTTATCTGACAAAAAATGAATATAGTCAACAGTTAGATGCATCCAGTAATATAAAATATCCACATTTCCATTGTTGCTAAACTTACATATTGTATTGTCAAGGCAAATTTAGTGTGCATGCATGTCTGCTGAAATGTAATGGAGACTGATATTAATAATTGCAAATAGTATATGTAGTATGTCATTGGGACGCTACACCCAATTGGTCAACCACAAGTACATTAGCTGTGTGTGGTCAAAACCCTCTGATGTGAAGGTAATCCACTTCTCCCTTGCTATCATTGCTGTGGGGAGCTATGATGACCTGTAGACCCCTCAGTTGAACCTGAGAGCTATGCATGAGTGGTGGTGGTGGTAAGAAGGCTGCCCTTATGAGTCCAAAATAAGTATTTTGAAAAATCACTGAGCCGATCGTCCATACCCAAATAGGCTAGTGATAGTTTACAGAGAACACGTAAGGTTTCTGAGAACATTTCAATTAGGGTCATTTTCTGTGAAGACACTATCAGTCAAACTCAGTACCAAATTAGGTTATAACAAAGATCCCAAGAAGTCATGCATAGTCATAACTGCACAGTCTATAGCACACAGGTGTAAGGGCAAATACGTATGCAAAGAAAGTTGGCTGGTGTACTATAAATATAATATATAATTATTATGGATTTTTGTATAATAATAATTATATTTGTGTTCACTAGTTTCAATATGCAGCACACTGTCAGTAATAATTTAATTTTCACACTTTTCACAGATCCCATTTCAAGAGAAAACTGCAATGATCTCGAGTATTAATTTTGTTGCTTAGTGGATCATGCTGGTGCGAAGGTGATTGAAGATCTGCACAATTTAATTCTGAATTTGCAATATCCTAGGGAGGCTATATAGGCTGTGAATCTTTAGCACAGCTCTGCAGAACATTTGACCTTGCTTGATTTCAGTTTATGTGTGTTTGGTATCAGTACAGTGGCCATTAGGGTAATCAACACAGGACAGTAATGGTCTAGAAGTGATAACCACAATGTGGCCAAATCTCTATGCATGCATACACACACACATACATATATACACGCATGCATGCACACACATGGACAGGAACACACACACACTACATATAATTTATAGTGAAATTTAGTCCTAATCTGACCACAATGTGGTCGCTACCAGATTAATTAGAATTAAAAAACAATAATCACTCACATCAATAGCAGGAAACTGCTTCAGAGATTTATATCAAATGATTCGACTATAAAACAATTTACAACCAATACTTGCATTTAAATTTCAAATTGGAAGATAATTGAAGTTATGTGATAATCCGAATCAACCTTGCAGTGTACTCCTATATATGTATACGGTCTACATTAACAGTAAATGTCTGTTATTCCAAGGACTCTGGATCTTCCTGGATGTCACCTCAATTATAATATTATTGTTCGCGTAAATTTTAAGTGTACGTACACTTAAAATTTACGCGAAATTTACTACAGACATCTACCCGAGTGTATAGGTACAGTTGTATTCAGGGGACCGTGCAACGTTTAAACAGGCTCCGGTATTCCTCTTGGTGTACTCGTTATATAAATCCCTAGTACTGTATTCATAGTCAATGCAACAGGCCTGGGTTTACAAGACCAACCTAAACCGAACACCTCGTGCACACTCAGTTGATCCTATAATTTGCGTAAGTGGAACCGTTACGGGAACCGTTTAACCTCCCCTGTACGTTACAGCGTGTTCTCGCGCTGATGTGTGCATTCATACACAATACCAGTAGTGATTCCAAGACGAGAATCATGGAGTTTCTAAAAGTCGTTTCAAAACATAAAATCCAAATAAATGACGTCCCGTATGTAGGCCGGTGTCATTGGCATTGCATATTTATGAGGAACTCACCAGCTCCGTTCACCTCGAGAAGAAGAACGAACTGTAGAAATACGAATAACTCCTTTCTCATGGTTCGTTGTAGCCCGAACGTATACAGTCTCTTCAACTGAAACGACTCTGAGAACTTCAAAGTATATTTTTATCGGCGCCGCTTTCCAGTCGAGCAACTCTTCACGCAGCACGGAGGTAGGATCTCGTCGATATCTTGCCGATCAGCTTCTTGTAGTGAAACCTCGTATCCAACGTTGACTAGTCGTCTACAGCTGTAGGAACTGACTTTCTTGACGGTTAAATAGACTTCAAATGCTTAAAGCGAGACATAATATCATGCATGACCTAATGCAATAACAAAACTGGACAAGGAAACAACAATGATGGTGTCCAGTCCACCCTATAGTGAACCAATTATTGTGAATGTCTAGAATCCAATCATCTATGCTGGAACCCTAGTGCTCCACGCCACAAACATCCAGCCACACGCACACCTTCACTATATTTCCATACCCACATCTTCCAGGGATAAATCACTATGCTCCTTATCAAGGTGCAGATACACTTAGGTAGCAGAAAGAATCAGCATAGCTAAATTAGAGTATTATAATTATAATATTGCATTTGATTACTGTTAACAGTAACAATATTATATAATGTCAGTTAATATGATTATTAACTGACTAACTTCTATGTACTCAGACAGGCATATTGTCTCTCATGCAGGCTCCAGTGTAGGATGTGAATTTTGATGGGAATTGAGTGTTGAGGTATACAGTGCTGAAAGTACATAGCTTAGGTAATTGGTGTTGGTGTACTTCTTTGATGAGAAGACTTTCCTGTGTGTGTGTGTGTGTGTGCGTGCGTGCGTGCGTGCGTGCGTGCGTGTGTGTGTGAATTGTGCATGCCTGTATATAAACATTCATGTTTATGTACTGTGGCCATCTCCACTCTGATAGGTTATAACAGTTCCTATTGACAGCACCATACAGCCTGCAGCCATACAAGTACATGCGGACACTTATATGGCTGCATTCTGTATAGCAAAAGACTACCACTCAAAGACCACAAAATGTTTCCTAGCGGTAAGTCAACACTGGTCACCTAACAGACTACTGAGGTGTTAGCAGGCATTCCGACTCTTTGTACATACATGTGAGCTATACAGAACATCCACTTTGTCCACCCTTGATCTAGTTGTGGAGAGCAACCATTCATATAGTGTAACATGAATGACACTTACAACACACCTCAAGTCGTGCATAGGTCCTATGTACTATCAAATGGCTTATATGTCCTATGTACTATCAAATGTCTTGTATGTCGTATGTATTATCAAATGGATTGTATGTACTATCAAATGGCTCGTATGTCCTATGTACTATCAAATGGCTCGTATGTCGTATGTACTATCAAATGGCTCACTTCAAACAGTGAGAAATGACTGGATACTTCAGCTGAATCAAACAGGAGCAAAATAAACATTTCATTAATATAATATTAAAATATTGATATTAAAATATTGATAACAACAAAGTATTATTGTATTTTTTGATGAAAAATCATCTATTGACTATTAGTTAGTGATAATGTACCACTTGCATAATTACTCCACAAACAAGTTTGCGATGCTAATTAAATGAAGTGAATAATGACTGCAAGCAAAATGGTGAAAATGGAAGTAGGAACACAGCACTGACTGCCACTGTTTGACTTGTCAGCAGTGTTTGGAGAGTCAGTATTATTGGGAGACTGTGGGTTAGTGGGGGGTCCAGTGGGGGTGGAGGAGGGGGAAGTACCATCATCAACATTACCCACTGGACCTGGTGTGGTGGTGGGTGTGGCTGCAGTAGTAGTGGGCGTGGCTGCAGTGGTGCTGGGTGTGGTTGTTGCAATATTGCGAGTGGCTGCAGTGGCACCGGCCATGACTGTAGTGGTGTCAGGTGCATCTGTAGTGCTACTAGGTGTGGCAATAGTGGTACTGGGTGTGGCTTTAATGGTACCAGGTGTGCTTATAGTAGTAGTTCTTGTAGCTGTAGTTTTATTTCGTGACACTATAGCAGTACCAGATGTGGATGTAATGGTATTGGGTGTGAATGCAGTTGTGTCAGGTGAGTCTACAGTGGTACCAGATGTGACTGCAGTAGTAGCCCCTGTAGCTCTGGTGGTACTTTGTGACACTGTAGTGGTACTGGATGTGGCTGTAATGATAATGGATGTGGCTGCATTGGTACGGGATGTGGCTGTAGTGACACTGGATGTGGCTGTAGTGATACTGGATGTGGCTGTAGTGATACTGGATGTGGCTGTAGTGGTACTGGATGTGGTTGTAGTGATACTGGATGTGGCTGTAGTGATACTGGATGTGGCTGTAGTGGTACTGGATGTGGTTGTAGTGATACTGGATGTGGCTGCAGTGGTACGGGATGTGGTTGTAGTGGTACTGGGTGTGACTGCAATAGTAGTCCCTGTAGCTGTAGTGGTACTTTGTGTCACTGCAGTGATACTGTGTGTGGCTGTAATGGTATTGTATGTAGCTGTTATGGTACCTAGTGGGTCTGTGGAGGTACCAGGTATGGCCATAGAGGTATTGGTTGTTGCTGTAGCAGTACCATGAGTGGTTGTGACGGCACTGGGAATGACTGTAACGATAATAGATGTGACTGTAGTAGTACCAGGTGAGTCTATAGTAGTACTGGCTGGAGCTGTAGTGGTACTAGGTGAGGCTGTAATGATAATGGGCAGGGGTGTTATTGTACCAGATGGGGCTGTAGTGGTACTGGTGTCAGGTGCATCTGTAATGGCACCAGGTGTGGCTGTAGTAGTAGTCCCTGTAGCCGTAGTGGTACTTCGTGACACTGTAGCAATACTGGGAGTGGCTGTAATGATACCATCCATGACTGTAGTGGTGTCAGGTGGGTCTGTAGTGGAACCCGGCATGGCAATAGTTGTTGTAGTAGTAGTACCTGTAGCTGTAGTGGTACTTTGCGTTACTGTAGCGATACTGGGTGTGGCTGTTATGCTACCAGTTGTGATTGTAGTTGTACCAGATGGGGCTGTAGCGATACTGTCAGTGGTTGTAGTGATACTGAAAATGAGAGTACTGGTACTGGATGTGACTGTAGTAATTCTAATGGTCAGGGATGGAGTGGTACCAGGTGGGTCTACAGTAGTATTCAATGAGTCTGTAGTTGTTCCAGGTGTGGCAATAGTTGAAATGAGTAAGACTTTGGTGGACCTTGGTGGGGCTGCAGTGCTACTGTATTGGGCTGTAGTGGACCTGGATGGGTTTGTAGTGGACCTGGATGGGTTTGTAGTGGACCTGGATGGGTTTGTAGTGGATTTGGATGGGTTTGTAGTGGACCTGGATGGGTTTGTAGTGGACCTGGATGGGTTTGTAGTGGATTTGGATGGGGTTGTAGTGGATTTGGATGGGTTTGTAGTGGACCTGGGTGGGGTTGTAGTGGACCTGGGTGGGGCTGCAGTGGACCTGGGTGGGGCTGCAGTGGACCTCGGTGGAACTGCAGTGGTACTGGGTGTGGCTGTAGTTGTACTGGATGGGGTTGTAGTGGACCTGGGTGGGGTTGTAGTGGACCTGGGTGGGGTTGTAGTGGAGCTGGGTGGGGCTGCAGTGGTACTGGGTGGGGCTGTAGTGGACCTGGGTGGGGTTGTAGTGGACCTGGGTGGGGCTGCAGTGGTACTGGGTGGGGCTGTAGTGGACCTGGGTGGGGTTGTAGTGGACCTGGGTGGGGCTGCAGTGGTACTGAGTGGGGCTGTAGTGGACCTGGGTGGGGCTGTAGATGTAGGACGTGGTGTTGAAGTGATACCAGGCTTGACTGTAGTGATGCTAGGTCGGGCTGTAGTTGTACCAGGCAGAGCTCCTGTGGGTGTAGTCAGAACAGCCTGTGGTGTGGAAGTTTCTGTGGGTGTCTCACATGATGGTGGAGTGACGAATGTACAATTCCCTGTATGAAGGAACATGGATATGCATGAAGAAGTAGCACTCGTGCACACAGATCACATGCAGATCACATGGTACACATTCTAAACTAACTGGCAGGTGTGAAGAACTCCCTTCTACTACAGCTATCAGAGTCTTGACAGTCATGTGGGCCGGGGAGATCAGCCTCAAGGTAGTCTGACATATCTTCAGGCAAATTGGCTCCACAGGGCACCCTGGCTGCAACCTCCACCATGCATCTGTACTGCTCTCCACTGGTCAGTCCAGAGATGAACAACTGACCCACACCACCACCTCCTGACACCAGTACCTGCCTAGTGATGTCGGTCATGTTGGAGGATCTAGTACTGCAGTGGACCACGATTCCACTCACGCTGTCCCTGAGGGAAGGATGAGCACACCGCGGTATGGGGTTGACGGTGAGGCTGAGGGAGAGGCTGCCACACCCGACACTGTTAATAGTCATTTCAACTGCAGAGGGGAGTAGCACATGGGCGTGTTCACAAGATGCATGGATCAAATAAATCATTCATTTGGACATGGCTTTCTAAATTTGTAAAAAACAGTTTAACTCAAATTATACTTCAAACTTAATGTATCATCTCTTTAGTGAATGTGCATGTCAACTTCATTCAATGACATGCTAACATTATGGCAGGCAAACTGCTATGTCATGCATGTTTATGAGTGAAAAATGTGAACTAATTAATTTAATCATCTATGTCACTGAGTAGACTTGACCAACCTGCTTGTTTGTAGACAAACGACACTTTTTCACTGTATGGACCATATCCTGCAACTGTCTTAGCGCGAACTCTGACCTCATGGGATGACATAAGGCTGTCATTAGGTATCTGGACATGATGATACAGTCTCAACTTGTTATCTTCCCAAGCTGTTTTGTCGTGGATCCGACCATTGATTTTGTACTCGATCTGGTAACCAATAATTTCACCAACAAAATTATTGTCTGGTTCCCAGCAAACAGAAACAAGCCGAAAGCGAGGTAGCACTCCTGTGATGACGGGCGGTTGAGGTCCTGGGGAGAACACACAGTGTATAGTGACTTAGTTAGGAATATCAAATACTTGGGTAAATCCAATCATTGCTGGTGCTAAGAGCCAGGCTTTGTTCTGTAATTCCTTACCGATAGGCTTATGGAGAACTATATTAGAACTTGTTATTATATTAAACTATGAAATTATATTAGAACTCGGACACACTAGAGCTGCATCCATTACTGCAGTGGTCAGGAGAAAGGGGACACTGAGGCAGACCAACTGCTAGACCCAGAGGCAGCTGTTGGATGGAGCATATCTCAGTGATGGCCTTATTGAGCAATATGATTGATCTGTTGGGCAATGTGACTCCCCTACTGAGCAATGTGACTGCTCTGTTGAGCAATATGATCAACCTATTGAGCAATGTGACCACCCTGTTGCATAAAAGGTTTGACCTATTGAGCAATGTGTATCCAAGCAAAAACAGGCAATCAAGCATCAAATATAATATTATACAGGACACAGGTTACTGTACACACAATACCACATGCAGTCTGCTGTGGGCAGTAGTACACATGTATAATATGGGTCCATACCACAACTATAGCTATTGGTAACAACGTACATTAATTATATTACATCATGGTTATGATTATTATTATAACATTATACTGACTTTCAGAGGATGTAGATGCTGTTGTTATTGCAGCATTCCTTTCATCACTCGGTCCAAGAGCATTGACTGCAAGCACAGTGAACGTGTATTTGATCCCAGGATGGAGGTTGGAGAAGGTGTAGCTCCTTCCCGTGGTATTTCGAATTGTGCCGTTCAGCTTCACTAAATAGTTCTTTATCCCACCCTGGTGGTTGATGTGTTCTTGAGCCGGTTCATCCCAAGTGATGGTGATGGATGAGGAGGTGATGTTCACTGCTCTCACATTCCGAGGTGGCCCACTGGGAACTGGGGTAAATATATTAATATCAGAAGTTATGGTTATCACAAATTTAATACAATCAAAGGTATTATAGGTTAATTGTTTTTATTTGATCCCCATGTACAGTATACATTGGCAGTATTAGGATCACCTCACAACAGAGACCATTCTGACTGGTCCTATACAAGTGCAAGGTCTCTATTAATTATTCCAACTACTCATGATCATGATCAGGACTAAGATGACTGTACTAGACTGCATACCTGCTCCCCGAGTTACAAACTCCTCGGACACTGCACTACTTGTCTTGTCTCCCAGAATCGCAACTACAGATAAGGTGTAGTTGGTACCAGGAGTGAGCCCAGAGTAGCTTGTAGGTCCAGCATATGGAAGCTGCAGCTCCAGAGTAGGTAGAGACGGTCTCTTAGGGATGAATTGGACTTGGTAAGTGACTCCTGGCGTCGAGGAGGGAGTTATAGAGAACACCACAACCCGTTCACTAGCAAGTATAACCAGTACACCACCTGGAGGATCGACTGTGTAAAGAACAAAGTAGACTGTTGGTTATAGCTAGCTATAAGGTTAGCCTCAATGACTATACAGTAATATTGTCAAATATTCTAGACAATTGTTAGCAAGTTATTGTAAGGAACAATATTCTCACAGAAACAAAAGCTTACCAGCTCCTTCCACGCAAACAAGAGTAGTCAAAAAGACCCCAAGAAACAGAGGAGGTAACAAACTCATGGTTGTATTTACACTGAGTTGGAATGCACCCCAACACACCACATATACACAACTACACCCAACAGGTAAGCAGATTCTTGCCCTTAGCTTTCTCAGATGAACGGGGTCTATCGGTGATCCCTAGCCAATGTTAACTTGACTAGTCACTACTGCTATACAACAGGAACTTCCAAATGAGTGAAATGAAGAATTGTGATCTTTTAAACTCTGGAATATTAAATATAAAAGTCATTTCTTATATTAAAACAACATTTTCTTAATAATAAAGGAAATGGCTTACTATTATGATCACAGTCCATTTTAATGACTGCTAGTCATAATCAATTATTTATAATGACCAACATAATAATATGAAAACTGGATGGCTGGAACCGCAAGATGGGATGCCTGTAGCCTTGATAATATCCATGCTCCCCTTTGTCATCACATTTCCATATGTTTGTGTATGACAGGCTGTTGAACACCCAGGCAATATTGTGCTAGTATATAGATGCCTTACAGGAAAGTGGGAAATGCTCAAACATATTATTATGGCATGACGGATCTAGACCTCCGGTGTCATGCCATAAATGATGTCAACAACAGATGTCGTTCAACATGGCCAACAGTATATGACATGACTTGTGTACTGCACTATCCATGGTTTGGCTGGCCATTGTTAGTGCAGCCATGGATACCATGCTGTGTCATGTAGGGGTGAGCAAATGTGATGTTTTACAAGACAAATCCAAAAATGTTCTTGTGTGTGCAAGCCACGTCTGTACTCTGCATGTGGACATGTGTGTGAGGTCTAATAGCCTCCAACTTGGCAAGTTGTGGCAGTTCCTATTGACCTCAATAGTACTGTATTAGTTATTGTACATTTCTATAATATACATAAATATGATATAATATTATATTAGTCTTATACATTTAGATTGCAGCCATTCAAGTACCTACACCTGTATGGCTGCATTCAGTATACATTACTACAAATAGTGAATCCTTTGTAGTGTTACAGTGTTGACCTAAGTGAATACTGTGGTTACACCTCACAACTGTGGTGTAATACGAACATGTACTGTATAACGTGCAACAGATGGCTCAGTTGGAATAGATTTGAGTGAGAACACAACAGATGGTTCACTCTTTGAAGTGACCCACAAGTTTGCACTTCAGCTGAACAAATGGGAACATGACATAGGTTCAATTAATTAAATTAAATTGTAATGACAAATTCATTTAAAGTATATTTGATTTACTAAATGATTTTCTATAATATTATTTCTGTTTGAAGTTAAAGGAAGTGAATAATGACTGCAAACAAAATGGTAAAAATGAAAATGGGAGTGGGAACACAGCACTGACTGCCACTGTTTGACTTGTCAGCAGTGTTTGGAGAGTCAGTGTTATTGGGAGACTGTGGGTTAGTGGGGGGTCCAGTGGGGGTGGAGGAGGGGGAAGTACCATCATCAACATTACCCACTGGACCTGGTGTGGTGGTGGGTGTGGCTCCAGTGGTGGTGGGTGTGGCTGCAGTGGTTGTGGGTGAGCTTGTAGTGGTGCTGGGTGGAGCTGTGGTGGTACTTAGTGGAGATGTGGTGGCACTGGGTAGGGCTGCAGTGGTACTGGGTGTGGCTTTGGTGGAGCTGGGTAAGGCCGTCGTGGTGCTAGGTGGAGCTGTAGTGGACCTGGGTGGAGCTGTAGTGGACCTGGGTGGGGCTGCAGTGGTACTGGGTGTGGCTTTGGTGGAGCTGGGTAAGGCTGTCCTGGTGCTAGGTGGAGCTGTAGTGGACCTGGGTGGGGCTGTAGTGGACCTGGGTGTGGCTGTAGTGGTACTGGATGGGGCTGTAGTGAACCTGGGTGGGGCTGCAGTGGACCTGGGTGGGGCTGTAGTGGTACTGGGTGTGGCTGTAGTTGTACTAGATGGGGCTGCAGTAGACCTGGGTGGTGCTGCAGTGGATTTGGATGGGGTTGTAGTGGACCTGGGTGGGGCTGCAGTGGTACTGGGTGGGGCTGTAGTGGACCTGGGTGGGGCTGTAGTGGACCTGGGTGGGGCTGTAGTGGACCTGGGTAGGGCTGTAGATGTAGGAGGCGGTGTTGAAGTGATACTAGGCTTGACTGTAGTGATGCTAGGTCGGGCTGTAGTTGTACCACGCAGAGCTCCTGTGGGTGTAGTCAGAACAGCCTGTGGTGTGGAAATATCCGTGGGTGTCTCACATGATGGAGGACTGACGAATGTACAATTCCCTGTATGGAGAAACATGACTATGCATGACAAAGTAGCACTCGTGCACACAGATCACATGCTGATCACATGGTACACATTCTGAACTAACTGGCAGGTGTGAAGAACTCCCTCCTACTACAGCTATCAGGGTCCTTGCAGTCATGTGGACCGGGGAGATAGGCCTCAAGGTAGTCTGACATATCTTCAGGCAAACTGGCTCCACAGGGCACCCTGGCTTCAACCTCCACCATGCATCTGTACTGCTCTCCACTGGTCAGTCCAGAGATGAACAACTGACCCACACCACCACCTCCTGACACAGGTACCTGCCTTGTGATGTCGGTCATGTTGGAGGATCTAGTGCTGCAGTGGACTGTGATTCCACTCACACTGTCCCTGAGCAAAGGATGGCTACACCGCGGTATGGGGTTGACAGTGAGGCTGAGGGAGAGGCTGCCACACCCGACACTGTTAATAGTCAATTGAACTGCAGAGGGAGGAGCACATGGGCGTGGTCATAGGATGCGTAGATCAAAGAGATTACTCATTTGGACATGGCTTTCTAGATCTGTAAAAACTGGTTTAAATCATAATTGTTTTATACTTCAAATGTCTCATCCCTTCAGTGATGGGAACTTTATCCATGCTAACATTATGGCAGTTACACTGATGTCATGCATGGTCATGAGAAAAAAATGTGAACTAATTAATTTAATCATCTATGTCACTGAGCACACTCAACTAACCTGCTAGGTTGTAGACAAACGACACTTCTTCACTGTATGGACCATATCCTGCAACTGTCTTAGCGCGAACTCTGATCTCGTGGGATGACATAAGGTTGTCATTAGGTATCTGGACATGATGATACAGTCTCATCTTGTTATCTTCCCAAACTGTTTTGTCATGGATCAAACCATTGATTTTGTATTCGATCTGGTAACCAATAATTTCACCAACAAAATTATTGTTTGGTTCCCAGCAAACAGAAACAAGCCGAAAGCGAGGTAGCACTCCTGTGATGACGGGCGGTTGAGGTCCTGGGGAGAACACACAGTGTATAGTGACTTAATTAGGAAATTCAATATCAAATACTTGGATAAATCCAATCATTGCTGGTGCTAAGAGCTAGGCTTTGTTCTGTAACTCCTTACTAATAGGCTTATGAGTAACTCGGACACACTAGAGCTGCATCCATTACTGCAGTGGTCAGGAGGAAGGGGGTACTGAGACAGATCAACTGCTAGACCCAGAGGCAGCTGTTGGATGGAGCATATCTCAGTGATGGCCTTATTGAACAATGCGGCTCAACTATTGAGCAATGTGACTGCTCTGTTGAGCAATATGATTAACCTATTGGGCAATATGACCACTCTATTGCATAAAGTGTTTGACCTATTGAGCAATGTGTATCCAAGCAAAAACAGGCAATCAAGCATCAAATATAATATTATACAGGACACAGGTTACTGTACAGACAATACCACATGCAGTCTGCTGTGGGCAGTGGTTAGCATGTATATGGGTCCATACCACAACTATAGCTATTGGTAACAACGTACACATATTATATTACATCATGGTTATGATTATTATTATAACATTATACTGACTTTCAGAGGATGTAGATGCTGTTGTTATTGCAGCATTCCTTTCATCACTCGGTCCAAGAGCATTGACTGCAAGCACAGTGAATGTGTATTTGATCCCAGGATGGAGGTTGGAGAAGGTGTAGCTCCTTCCCGTGGTATTTCGAATTGTGCCGTTCAGCTTCACTAAATAGTTCTTTATCCCACCCTGGTGGTTGATGTGTTCTTGAGCTGGTTCATCCCAAGTGATGGTGATGGATGAGGAGGTGATGTTCACTGTTCTCACATTCCGAGGAGGTCCACTGGGAACTGGGGAAATCAAGTAAAATTATAATAGTAATATCAAAAGTTATATGATTTTATTGCAAAAATAATACAATCAAAGGACATAGGTTGTTTGTATTTGATCCCCATGTACAGTGTACATTGGCAGTATTAGGATCACCTCACAACAGAGATCTTTCTGACTGGTCCTACAGGTACAAGGTCTCAATTATTCCAACTACTCATGATCATGATCAGGACTAAGATGACTGTACTAGACTGCTCATGATCATGATCAGGACTAAGATGACTGTACTAGACTGCTCATGATCATGATCAGGACTAAGATGACTGTACTAGACTGCTCATGATCATGATCAGGACTAAGATGACTGAACTAGACTGCATACCTGCTCCCCGAGTTACAAACTCCTTAGACACTGCACTACTTGTCTTGTCTCCCAGAACCGCAACTACAGATAAGGTGTAGTTGGTACCAGGAGTGAGCCCAGAGTAGCTTGTAGGTCCAGCATATGGAAGCTGCAGCTCCAGAATAGGTAGAGACGGTCTCTTAGGGATGAATTGGACTTGGTAAGTGACTCCTGACGTCGAGGAGGGAGTTATAGAGAACACCACAACCCGCTTACTAGCAAGTATAACCAGCACACCACCTGGAGGATCGACTGTGTAAAGAACAAAGTAGACTGTCAGCTATAGCTAGCTATAAGATTAGCTAGTGAGTATACATGGTCAACTTCTCCAGATAATTGGTAGCAAGCGTCATTATTGTAAGGAACAATATTCTCACAGAAACAAAAACTTACCAGTTCCTTCCACGCAAACGAGAGTAGTCACAAAGATCCCAAGAAGCAGCGGAGGTAACAAACTCTTCATATCGATATTATTTCTACGAAACGAATCCACGCGAGCAGCTCTTATTATGCTTATCCGTTAACAATATTCATCGATTTATCGTTGCGTATCAGTACGTAGAAGGGCTGTCCGTCGCGTTATAATGATAATTATAGACACGTTGACGTAATTCCCTTCATCTCTATTGACTTTTCGGTAAGCCGCCTATGAGTTTCTTCTCCCACCACTTCGATTGTCACAGTAGTCCACTTAGTGCCTGCATACCTGAGGTAGACTCACAGACTAAGACCTAGGTCCTAGATGTCCTTGTTTGGATCTGTTGGGTAATGCAAACCATACCTGATCCCCAGATAACACTTAGGCTGGCAGTGAGCTCTTAATGACAAGTACTTCAAATGTTTAAATGGAATGAGATCAGTGCTGAGGGATTTACTACATTACATCCCATGACATTTGAGTACACTTATCCTCTTGACTGATAAATGAGATTTAATTAGATGAAATTAATTGAATTTGTCCATTATCAATTTATCAATTATGTGTTTGCTTTATGACGCTCATCATTGTACAAGTACTTGGGCTTACTCTAGCGCACATTCTGTTATATTATATCGGTACACATTAATATGTATCAATTATATACAATTATAGTACATACTATACTATTGTGTACATGTACGTGTGTTCTATTATAGCTCCTGTTTTAGTGTTAGTAGAGTATAATTATTACATTAGCAGCAGCCAGGTGGTCTGTGACTAATCATAATTGAGTTTCATGGCTGTTGACTTCACAATATGCAGTGCTAACAACAAAGTGAGATGACATGAGCTATAGTAATGATACTACATAGCTTCAGACTAAGTTGCACACATGCCGTTAATTCAGAACTGTCTGTTGTTCTGACTGAATGACTATATCTGCCCACTCACCATCACCATCACCATCACATCATGATATCAATAATTATCTGTACATGATAATAGATATCATTTGTCACTACAGCTTCCCTGGCATCCAAGTGATACGTATTAGTAACAAACTCGTGCACATACACCTTAATAGAGGTGCTATACGCCTTGTGGTGAAGGTAAAATAAACTTATCTTTAGAAACTGGTCACCATGACCTCTCCAGAGTTTATATGAGACATATAATATTATCATAGCAAAAAACAAGAAGCTTCATACATGTACACCCCCTAGAGGTGCTACAGGCTTTGTGGTGACTGTTGAAATAGTCCCTAGTCCAAGAGTCCATACAATGCATAGCAACATACTAACTTGTACTTGCACAGCCCATGGTGGTACTGTACATATTAACAGAAGATCACATGAATGTACAGCCAACCTGGGGTGTCGAGAGCTTATGGGTATCAGAAAGGGGATTGTCATTGCCAGTCACCATGGACTCGCTTGTGACTGAATGGTACATATTGTCAGGAAACACAGGAACGTAAAGCCCTTCAGAGGAGCTACAACACTGGTGCTGATCAGGTCATGATCTCACACAACACTTACCTGCTCAAGCCTTCATTAGTGTATCTTGTGTTATGGTGGTCCACACGGTCATGTTAGTCACGCCCACTGATCCCTATACATCACCACACATGTCAGGACACGAATGCCTTATTATTTCATTAGATATTATGACAATATAATGAAAAGTGGCTACTGTCAATGAGCTGTAATAAAATGAGTATCATTAAAATTGCCAGGCAGTAAAAAGGGGAAAAAGTGATTTAATGACATAAAGGTCGGTTACAGACTTGCAACGCTTCGCATGTATTTACAATGAGTTTGAATGCACCCCCAATGTACCACAGCTATATACACCTACATAGCTACCAACGCATGCACCCCCCAACACACCACATATAAGCAACTACATACACCTACATACCTAACAATGCATGTACATATATATTACACAGATGCAGTTTTGCAGATCCCATGGCAACGGGCATCGTTGTTTTCAAGTCATCAGGAGAGCAATGGTTGTCATGACAACTAGCATCAGTGATGGCACGGTTATTCCAAGTGTGGACGATGGACAAGTACAGTCTGAAGGTGGAGAGCATGCAACACAAACATTTAGCCACAATAACATACAATCATCAGGCATGTACTAGCCACATAGTGTAGAAGTACACATCATCTGTGTAATCCAGTGATATTCAGTCAAATTCATCTAGTATCAGATTGTCTATAATTTCTCAGTTGATACATTAAGATGTGTTCAGTTTTCGTGACACCTCTGGTAGTGTATACCGTACACTGTGCAGACTGAGCAGAGTCGGGATTAGAGCAGGCTAATAAGTGTTTACAAGAGGTTTAAAGGTGACTCCAATAATTATTATCACAGTTCATCCAGATACCATTCAGGCAGGAATATATACCATTGAGAGGGGAATTTTCGCAGAAGAAAATTTTGCATTTTTGCCCGAAATGCAATTTTCGTGATTTTGTTTCTGCGTTGTCATGTTTTTTTGCGTCACCATCATGTTAACACCGGATCTGAACTGAACAAATGTGTTAGATTTCAGCAGAGAATTCACAATGGATGAAAGAGAAGCTGCATGAGAGGCTAGGTCCCAGATTCAATTTCGCATCTGACGACTTCAGCCTTCCGTTCTGGAGTGAACTTCTACTGTCTGCGATTAGCATTCTTCTGCTTTCCCAAGACACTCGCTGTTTTTTTATTCGCCTTCACGATGGTCTCCATTTTCACCTTCTTGGCCAATGGACCATCAGGGTTGAGAAAAGTCTAAGATAAATTTTTGTGCTCAAAATTTTCGCAAATTTCGATCGATCGCAAATAACGCGAAAATAAAACCTCGCAAAAATTTCTCCCCTTCGGTATATTCCACTTTACATCAATGATTGAATAGACCCTTGAAACAATTGTGCAAGGATCAATACTATATATCCTGAATATTTACTGGAATCGATTGAGAAGGATCAATCGTTTGCATATGCATCAGTACATATTCACAAGAATAGCTTGGGGTAACTCCTCACGGGACCCAACAGTGCAGACAATTTACAGCTGTCACACCAACCTCATGTAACAGTGACATGTGCAGTACAAAGGTCAAGACATACCGTCACCAACTGTCCTACCTTTAGCTGGTGTTGATAGCGAGTTTCTTGTTGACGATACTGTTGTTGTGGGTGGTGTTGTTGTGGTAGACGAATTTACTGATTTAACTACATGAACAGATGGCAAACACACGTACACGTGTAACACATAATCCCTCGCTGCAAAGCTGGTTGACTCACGCATTGTAGTGATTGTGAAGGTGGCATTCCTACCAACTCCCACTCCATTCTTAGCAGCTACTTTCACAGTATATGTACTTCCTGGGGACAGTCCAGTCATGTTGTAGTACACACTACCGGGAGGGAGAGGGACAGCTTTATTGCTGCTGGTGATGTTAATAATGTAGTTAGTGATAGGGTTCTCCTCATCGTTGGACTCCACCTCCTTCCAAATGATGATAGCATGAGAAGACACAACAGTCTGTCCAACAGGAACTGGTGGAGCTGTGGAATACATACATGCAGTATTACACACATGGTGGTGATGCAACACGACAACAGACTTACGCAATACATCAGGGAGATCCACTCTTATAGATGATTTTCTCACAACATCGTTAGGAGTGACACCGACATTGTTGAGGGGGAAAACCCTCACACAATAACTAGACCCTGGTTCAAGATTGTCAAACACCACTCTCAACTTTGTAGTTTCTGATGATGTCAAATCTTGGTTACATCTGTTTCCAATGACAACTCTATATCCTGTGATCCCGCCCACTGCATTAATGTCCTCATAGTCAGGGGCTTCCCATGTCACACTAACAGCTGTACTACTGATCCTCTCCACTGTGATGTTCACAGCTGGTCCACTGGGAACTGGGAATAATGGATGGCCGTCACTATGGTAACCACACTGTCACATCATCACCAACTAACCTGAATCCCTTGTGGTCACTGACAATACCACAGTTGGTCCTTCTTCAAATTCATTCACAGCTCTCACTCTCACTCTGTATTGGACTGCCTCCTCTAAACCGTCCACTGTTAGTCTATTGGACACTCTCTCAAATGTCTCTTCATATGGGAGTCTACTATCCCTTGACTTCACAGTGATGATGTACTTGGATATCTGACCATTGGGAGTGGAGGGTTCCGACCATGTCAGAGTGAAACCTTTGGGATTAACTGATTTCGCTTCCAAATTTCTTGGTTGACTTGGAAAACAGTTTGGATCTGGGAATTAGGCAACCAAACCAACTCCATGTAACCACAGTACTGATACTAATATGCCTTTGACATCACTACACACACACCTGTTTGAAGAGGTCCAACATCCTTGTCATCGGATTGAAAGTAAAGACGTTCACGTTCACTCCACACTAGTCCAACAGACAACTGGAAAGCCTTGTTCGTCAAACCTGTAACCACATGTTCACTAGCAGACTTGTCCACTGAGTATCGTTTAATAGGTTGTCCACTGCTGGAGAATGAGAACCTCAATTGAACCAACTGAGCACCTAGTGAGGGTTTGGAGCGGAGCTTCCAGATCAGCTTTGCAGATGAGGTGTTAAGTCTACAGACCTTGATGTTGTAAACTGTGGAGAGGACACACCCACATGACACACCCATCACCTTCTCAAACAACTCCATACTACTCCTTGCCTACCACTCACCTGGAGGCTGCATGGTGAACCCCACTGCAGTGGAGAATGGACCCCTTCCGTGAGCATTGACTGCTGCCATCCTCAACTGGTACCTCCTACCACTCTCAAATACACTGCTAAAGACCTTGTATCTACTCAAAGCTGTAGTACTGATCTCATTCCAGTTACCTCCATTTATTCTGTACTGGATGATGTATTGTGTGAGGGCTCCATTGGGTTGGGAGGGTTCACTCCAGGCTAGAGTCAACTGGGTGAACTGTGGTTGAACTATGGTCAGTGTCGGGGAGTCGGATGGGGCTGGGGGAGGGAGAATGTGTGTTGCCATAGCAACAGACATCAAACATCACATTGTCGTACTCACCTTCTCCTGATGTAGTGAAGGTATGCCTTCCTGAGGTAACATGGAGTTCTCTAGCTCTTCCTCCCTCGTTCTCTGGAAACACAACCACACAATATGCTGTCACTGGTTGAAGGTTATTGAATGTCACTCGACGTTTCCTAGCTTTGGTGGTAGTGCTTTGCAGACGACCTTCACACCTGTTCCTCTCAAACCTTCTCAACTCAACATAATATCCAGTTAGACCATTAGGAGAGTTGATGTCACTGGCTTTTGGTGGATTCCATGTTAAAGTGACACTCCTTGATGAGATGGAGGAGGTGTTCAGTCCTCTAACTGGACCAGAGGGAACTGAAGAGATGAGAGACAACATGCATTATCTCCAGTACACAGTGAATGATGGGGAGACAAGAAATAGAGGCAAACTCACCATCTACTGCTGTAGTGACGGAAGACACTTTAGCTTGTCCTTGGTTGCTACCATCCACAACAAAAGCCCTCACAGTGTAAGTAGTTCCTGGAAGGAGTCCACTGAGCGATAGAGTAGCAAAGGTCCCTGATATGGTAGCATCCCCTGTTACCGTATGTCCACCAGGTGATGTGAAGGTCACACTAAGACGTTTACCACTAGCGCTAGCATCAGAGAATTGGACGAACAAAGTAACTTGTCTTGATTGTACAGAAGTGAATGTAATAGCAGTGGGGACAGGCAGGGCAGCTGTGGAGGGGGAGACAAGACTTGTACTTCATCATCTCTGCAATAGCAGCAGCTCTAATCCTTCACACACACACACACACACACACACACACACACACACACACACACACACACACACACACACAGGATATTAGTCGTTGCTGCACTCTACTGGATAACACTAGCACACACACACTACATTCCCACAACACATCCACTATCAAAACAGCACATTCTTATACTACATCTACAAAATGTAACACATTCCCACAGTACATCTACTAAACACAGCACATCCCCACAAATGGAACATCAGTGCGTCCATCAACTGCTTATTTTATGCATGCAGACAGTGATATATGTACACAACAAACTCTTGAATAAACACACAGTCAAAACATTAAATACCTGAGCTACATACATTGGATAGTGTACACAATATTGTCATTAGGTGGTGATTGCATCAGTAAAAACATCGGTCATCAACATAGCATCCACATTTGCACAAGTCATGATCAACTGAATCATATACAACCCTTTCTTTGACAACTCATTGATTTGAGCAGACATGACTGCAGTGGCTAATAATGCAGTCGGTATACACGTGTACATGCTGTGGTTAGGATGCATATCACGTTTGTAGAGTACTAATCAGTTAGACAACCTAACAAAGCATTGATAGGTTTGTTACAGTGTCACATATATAATTCACATACAGTATTTATGCATGCACACCCACACCCACACACATGTATGTATGTACACTCATTCACACCATAGATAATAGAAGGGAGTGTAGAGTGGTCGATTGTCCATTGGTGATTTGTTGTTCTGACGTGTGTGTGTGTGTGTGTGTGTGTGTGTGTGTGTGTGTGTGTGTGTGTGTGTGTGTGTGTGTGTGTGTGTGAACATAGATAATAGAAGACACACACGTCAGAACAACAAATCACCAATGATCAACAGACACTCGTACTCCAGTAAACAGCAATATCCCGTACACTCGGTACAAACAGTGAAGACACCCAGTGACCCACGTTCGCACCGGACAATCGACCACTCTACACTCTACAGTACTATTTGCATGGAACAGCGTTGTGTGCCGCTACTGGAAGAGGAACGACTACCATTGTGCTCGTGTGGACTCAGTTAGGGTTACCATAGATACGAGAGGGAACAGAACAGTTGACTAGCAGCTGTACCATCAACTGCGGAACACGGGACAGACCACACTCGGTGACCTACAGGACAACTGGGTGCTTCTCACTGTCGACAAGATCTGTACAGTTCCATTCGGAAGAGAAGGAGTACTCACCTTGCACGCTAACGAAGAACACGATAAGGATACAGAAAACAGGCAAAGTCTCCTTAGCCATTCTCGATCAACAGTGGTCTTATACAACGTATTAAAAAGCAGTTGTTTCGACAGATCTCGTCGGACGAAGAGCTGCTTCGGTTTTTGTATACAATCGAACACGACAGATCCTTCGGAGGTGGAGGAACAGATAAAATACGCATTCCAGACCCTTGTCGAAGCGTACCTACCCACTAAGGACAGGAGTTTAACAAACCATGAATATCATTAAGATAATGATATTCATATACTGCGCCAGACACTATAATATTATCAGTCTATGATGTGACTGTCGTGCATATATTATATAATAATTATATATGTACTATTTCACCCGTAATATACTATTACGACACCAATATTGACATTCTATCACCGGTATATAACTGATGCTTTGCCCTTGGTAACAGGTGACAAATGGGTTATTGTAAATAGAAACAAACAATATTACATAGAGATCAAAGTATATTGACACTTTCAAAACAACTGGAGGAAATAAATAGCGGATAAGAACAGCCTCAAATAACTGTGTTTCCTCGTGATACCCGTTTGACATCCCGTGTGAACTCAAACAAGCATTGCAGTCTATGACTAATGGAAATATAATGTTTCATGTTCATATGCATAGTCAATAGCGTGCTTACACATCTACATTGTATATAGGGGTTTATTCAATATATTGTATCATAAACGATTTAACATATAAAATATATTGGTAATAACATAATAATATAATTATTATTCATTAATGTCTGTAATAAAGACATTATCAGCAATACATGGATGGAAGTGTCAGGGAAAAAGTGAAATTGATACAAAAGTGAATATACAATGCATTGAGATGAGTTGCAAATATATTTAAACAAATATTTATACAATTTGATTTGATGAAATGATAGCACATATCAACAATAAGTAATAATGAAAAATTAACACATAAATTATACCTGCAAAACTATAAACACACACAATATTTGAGAATTGACGATAGTGGATGACATATTCTTTCATGTCAACAGGGTGGAGATTGTTGCCATGACAACAACAATCAGTGGTATCACAGCAGTCCCAAGCGCAGAAGAACATTCTACAATTAGACCAAAAAGATCCATGATAATATCGTAATCGCCAACGCTCAACACACTCAGACCAAGTTATCTGATGTACTCAATCCTATAACCCTAGCCCACTGTACCCTGCAGTCTAGTGAGCTTTCTAGAGGAATTGTAATAATTTTATCAGTTTTCCTCATTTTCCCAGACCTGCTGACCCTATGGTCTTCGGTGGGAGTAGGGGTAGGTGAAAACTCCTCCCCTTCAATAGGAAGTGTAACAAGAGGAATTGAATCTGGAGTCCTCCCCTACCACTCCATTACACTGACGACAACGCAAAGTGACAAAATATCTTGGATGGCAAGTAACACTGATACACGAAACAATGTTTCTAAATGCCTATGAAAGCTGAAAACACGTTCACTCAAGAACCTGATTGCATGCCACGAGTGGTTGCAATGAGCAACAACTCCTCCTCCCTGTGGAGGGGGCTACCTGGTCATTCGTACAGGGCAGTCGGAGTGGCTGTGGCTGGTATGACTACGACTACACCACAAATCAACTATAACAGTGCCATGATGATATAAGGTACGAATGAGAAAGGTATATCGACCCGGTTGAAACCTCTTCAACAAACATGAAAACTGAACACTAGTGGCTGTTTATTTCCCATTTTCTATGTTGACATGATGCTACATGCATGGAATTGAGTATGAAATGGCCTCACCACCATTGAAATGATTCCAGCAGCCCACTGGGAGGTCAACTACTATCCACTACTATCTCCACTTTCATACAATAAGCCTATCTACCACATAACGAAACTTGGAAAATGACAATGAAATCAAAGATTATGATCTGGTGACTTCCTTTGTGGCAAGCTTTGTGGTATTTGTACCCAGGGCCAATGTACATATCATACATAGTTGCTAACAGAATGATTCTCTTGGGGAAGTACCATTCAATGTTAATCACACACAAACAGTTCCAGTTACAAAATCTCGTACATCCTGGGGTAGCATTTAGTCATGATGGCTACTATACTAGAACCTCTGATAGTACCTTGAAGCATGGAAGTGGGTAGAGAGGGTTACCCAGAATCAAACCGTGAATTCAACAACTTATCAAACAATGACGACAGGTGGAAACACTGGAGATAAGTGGGTGTACATACAGGGGACAACTGTATACTAACTTGGATCAACTGTGAAGGTGGCATTCCTACCAACTCCCATTCCATTCTTAGCAGCTACTTTCACAGTATATGTACTTCCTGGGGACAGTCCAGTCATGTTATAGTACACACTACTGGGAGGGAGAGGGACAGCTTTATTGACGCTGGTGATGTCAATAATGTAGTTAGTGATAGGGTTCTCCTCATCGTTGGACTCCACCTCCTTCCAGACAATAACAGCATGTGTACACTCAACAGTCTGTCCAACAGGAACTGGTGAAGCTGTGGAATACATACATGCAGTATAACACACATGGTGGTGATGCAATATGACAACAGACTTACGCAATACATCAGGGAGATCCACTCTCATAGCTGAATTTCTTACAACATTGTTAGGAGTGTCACCGACATTGTTGAGGGGGAAAACCCTCACACAATAACTAGACCCTGGTTCAAGATTGTCAAACACCACTCTCAACTTTGTAGTTTCTGATGATGTCAAATTTTGGTTACATCCGTTTCCAATGACAACTTTATATCCTGTGATCCCGCCCACTGCATTAATGTCCTCATAGTCAGGGGCTTCCCACGTCACACTAACAGCTGTAGTACTGATCCTCTCTACTTCAATGTTAAGGGCTGGTCCAGTGGGAACTAGAAATAATGAATGGCCGTCACTATGGTAACCACACTGTCACATCATCACCAACTAACCTGAATCCCTTGTGGTCACTGACAATCCCACAGTTGGTCCTTCTTCAAATTCATTCACAGCTCTCACTCTCACTCTGTATTGGACTGCCTCCTCTAAACCGTCCACTGTCCACCGTCTATCAGTCACATTTCGTGTCTCTTCATATGGGAGTCTACTATCCCTTGACTTCACAGTGATGATGTACTTGGATATCTGACCATTGGGAGTGGAGGGTTCCGACCATGTCAGAGTGAAGCCATTGGGATTAACTGATTCCGCTTCCAAATTTCTTGGTTGACTTGGAAAACAGTTTGGATCTGGGAATTAGGCAACCAAACCAACTCCATGTAACCACAGTACTGATACTAATATGCCTTTGACATCACTACACACACACCTGTTTGAAGAGGTCCAACATCCTTGTCATCGGATTGAAAGTAAAGACGTTCACGTTCACTCCACACTAGTCCAACAGACAACTGGAAAGCCTTGTTCGCCAAACCTGTAACCACATGTTCACTAGCAGACTTGTTCACTGAGTATCGTTCAATAGGTTGTCTACTGCTGGAGAATGAGAACCTCAATTGAACCAACTGAGCACCTAGTGAGGGTTTGGAGCGGAGCTTCCAGATCAACTTTGCAGATGAGGTGTTCAGTCTACAGGACTTGATGTCGTAAACTGTGGAGAGGACACACCCACATGACACACCCATCACCTTCTCAAACAACTCCATACTACTCCTTGACTACCACTCACCTGGAGGTTGCATGGTGAACTCCACTGCAGTGGAGAATGGACCCCTTCCGTGAGCATTGACTGCAGCCATCCTCAACTGGTACCTCCTACCACTCTCAAATACACTGCTCAAGACCTTGTATCTACTCAAAGCTGTAGTACTGATCTTATTCCAGTTACCTCCATTCATTCTGTACTGGATGATGTATTGTGTGAGGGCTCCATTGGGTTGGGAGGGTTCACTCCAGGCTAGAGTCAACTGGGTGAACTGTGGTTGAACTATGGTCAGTGTCGGGGAGTCAAATGGGGCTGGGGGAGGGAGAATGTGTGTTGCCATAGCAACAGACATCACACATCACATTGTCGTACTCACCTTCTCCTGATGTAGTGAAGGTATGTCTTCCTGAGGTAACATGGAGTTCTCTAGCTCTTCCTCCCTCGTTCTCTGGAAACACAACCACACAATATGCTGTCACTGGTTGAAGGTTATTGAATGTCACTCGACGTTTCCTAGCATTGGTGGTAGTGTTTTGTAGACGGCCTTCACATCTGTTCCTCTCAAACCTTCTCAACTCAACATAATATCCAGTTAGACCATTAGGAGAGTTGATGTCACTGGCTATTGGTGGGTTCCATGTTAAAGTGACACTCCTTGATGAGATGGAGGAGGTGTTCAGTCCTCTAACTGGACCAGAGGGAACTGAAGAGATGAGAGACAACATGCATTATCGCCAGTACACAGTGAGTGATGGGGAGACAAGAAATAGAGGCAAACTCACCATCTACTGCTGTAGTGACGGAAGACACTTTAGCTTGTCCTTGGTTGCTACCATCCACAACAAAAGCCCTCACAGTGTAAGTAGTTCCTGGAAGGAGTCCACTGAGAGATAGAGTAGCAAAGGTCCCTGATATGGCAGCATCCCCTGTTACCGTATGTCCACCAGGTGATGTGAAGGTCACACTAAGACGTTTACCACTAGCGCTAGCATCAGAGAATTGGACGAACAAAGTAACTTGTCTTGATTGTACAGAAGTGAATGTAATAGTAGTGGGAACAGGCAGGGCAGCTGTGGAGAAAAAGAGACAACAACAGGTGATCACTCCATGCAGTAGCTGAATTGCTATTGTATCAGGGACATGGTACTTGTGGTTAACTGTTTCCTCCATACAACAGATGTGCTTGGAGGAAACAACTTACTGACCTACACTGTACCTGTCATTTGGATTTTTGCCTTTGTTTGAGTGAAGAGGTGTTTATAAGGAGGTGATTACCCTGTAAACTAACACTGTAGGCACAGATAGTTGCATTTGAAGGATGTGTTTTATCTTTGGACAGATAACGCATGTCACAATTTTTTCATCAAAAACAATTATTCAATTGTACAACGTTTCTTTAGGTACACACAACTAAAATTCAGCATGTCGAAGAATTTCTACAATCAGTTGCATTTGAAGGTTTAGACCCTTGTGCAAAAACAGACAACCACAATCCATTTCTGTATCTAAATAAACTGGATAATCGAACGGGACATTATGGTAGCCATCCTTTAGATCCTCCCATTCAGCTAGGCCTTAAATCTGTTTACTGCACACCGCGATTAGTACACAAACACACACCACACACCACTGCACATATCACACCACTGCACATATCACACCACACACACACACACACACACACACACACACACACACACACACACACAGTACACCACAAAGTACAGTGTGGTTTGTACCACAAAGTAGAGTTTAGTGTACTGGTTGGTTATATCACTTGAGTGATCTCAACTCACACAGCTGTTTCTTTTGATGTGATCAACTAGATATTATTATTATTGTGTCATCAAGACAAATGTCTTTGTCACAGGAGAATTCAAGCAAAACAATCACTAATCCAAGTAATGCACTCCTCATGATATGTTACCTTCTGAGGTAGTGTGTTGATTGTTTATTGTATGAGGAGTTGGACCACAGCAGATGCGTGTCACCACTGTACAGGGACCACAGCACATGTACGTCCACCACTGTACATTGACCACAGTACACGTACATCCACCACTGTACATTGACCACAGTACATGTACATCCACCACTGTACAGTGACCACAGTACATGTACGTCCACCACTGTACAGTGACCACAGTACATGTACGTCCACCACTGTACAGTGACCACAGTACATGTACGTCCACCACTGTACAGTGACCACAGTACATGTACGTCCACCACTGTACAGTGACCACAGTACATGTACATCCACCACTGTACAGTGACCACAACACATTGACACGGCAGGGTTTCTGGTCACTCAGTATATGATGTGTTTGAAAACAAATACATAATTAATTTAGTTCTAATTGGTTTAATCATGACATCACCACAGTAGTGTGACCACCTCCACCTTATGTTTTTATAATGGTAGGAAGTACTTTTAATTACAATTAATTTCAATCACCAATCAAACAGGAAGATGCACTGAGATAATGAATGAGTCATGAGACAACTCTACCACACTTGAGTGAGGTTATATGGATTCCTTCTTCGATCACAAGCTACCTCAATGATCGGGTCAGTGAGAAATGAAATGAAAATAGAATTTCCACTAATGGTGATGATGCTATGACCGATCGTTTAACGTTCAACTATAGCTTTCTTCAATGATGTACAGACTGGGCCAGTAGCGTTTGCTAGCAACAGTGTACAATGTATGAAAGGTTGTAATACACACACACACACACACACACACACACACACACGTACATGTCAGAACACCAAATCACCAATGATCATTGATCACAGACATTCGTACTCCAGTAAACAGCACCATCCCGTACACTCAGTACAAACAGTGAAGACACCCACGTTCGTACCGGACAATCGACCACTCTACACTCTACAGTACTATTTGCATGGAACAGCGTTGTGTGCCGCTACTGGAAGAGGACCGACTACCATTGTGCTCGTGTGGACTCAGGTGGAGTTACCATAGATACGAGAGGGAACAGAACAGTTGACTAGCAGCTGTACCATCAACTGCGGAACACGGGACAGACCACACTCAGTGACCTACAGGACAACTGGGTGCTTCTCACTGTCGACAAGATCTGTACAGTTCCATTCTGAAGAGAAGGAGCACTCACCTTGCACGCTAACGAAGAACAAGAGAAGGATACAGCAAATAGTCAAAGTCTCCTTAGCCATTCTCGATCAACAGTTGACGTCTTACTGTCCAACTATAGCAGGATCTGTTCCTACTGGATTTCTCTGGACAAAGGACTGTTAGCCTCTCGTAATCGGATCTGCCCAATACCTTTCAACAACAACTGGTAACCAGTTCCGATCCACTGGTAGAGCCAATTTATACTGTACCTGCTTCCTATCGACCATATTACAGTACGTACAGTATGACTGTACCAAAGTCGCAATGATAAAGATATTCATAGCACTTCAAAATTAAATGTCTGCGGTTGTTTTACAGTCCTGCCACTACCTCAACATGCATTCACGGGATGAAGCAGTGTGTCATGAGGTGTTGCTCGGCTATATAATTACCTACAACCTTATACAGTACATCCGGCTATTATTATTTACTGTCACTACACAACGAATGTAGTGTTTATTGGCTATTCACAACTGCAGGAAGAACACAACACAATATACCATTGTACACCAGGTGGGAGAGAAGCCATACAGGTACACCCACCCACCCACCCTCATACATATGCATGAATCCTTACATATGACGTAAGCATCAATATTTATAATAGTGCTGACTGCTGTGTTGGCTGTGTTGTCAGCACTTGCATTATACATCATTATTACAACAACAATAATATATAACATAATCAATCCTCCCACAATGCGCAGACATATGACATATATCAGCACTCCTGTGTAACTGTTTTTGCTGAGTGTCTGTGTGTCACCTCAGCATGACTCTGCAGTGTGTCATCCTGTATGTGCTGAGATAGTGGCTATATGCTGTCTCAATTACACATTCCAACAAAGCATCACCCAGGGCTGCAGTTTGTGCCGAGTGGCCATGTACATGCTACATGGCCTGCATGTGACTGTGTGTGTCCTGATGGTCACCTGTAGGTGCATACTGATGATATGGTTTTTTGTCTGCCCTCTCTCCCACAGCTACAGTACATATTCAGAGTGTCACCCTGCATAGTTGATTGCATCCTGAGTTGTGAGCTGAGTGCAGTCTGTCCTTACATGACCGTATACTTCCTGGAGTCCATGTCATACAACTGGAAGGCGTGGACATCATGAGAACCCAGTAAGGCCGTACGTCCGGACAACACAAAACTGAGCACCCAACAAACAAACAACCATTTCGATTACATTGTTTATCCATTTGTACGGTTTCTAAATTCGACAACAAACAATCTTTGTTTGTGTGTTCCATTAGTCACATTATGTGGACACATTAGTGTCACCAGGAACAGTGTAATATAGTGTATATAACACACACACCTTGTGGGGGATTAGTCGAAATGGGAAGAAAACTACAGTAGCAACTAACATAGCAGCAATTGAGGTCTCTTTGCTTAGTGTCAGCATAAAAGGAGTACAGAATCAAAACAAAATGGCAGGTGAGTTATTGAAACTAAATTACAATGATATTGAATACCATCAAAGTAACATTCTTTGCAGTAGACAAGTATTACTAATGAAAGTTAGATGGTGTTACACATTACAAGCTTTTGAATTGCAGTGTTATGTAAAGGGATAAAGCGTCTTCACATTTCAATGAAGCAGTTCTACAAAATTGAGGAGAACACAGGGCGGGGTTATTACTCAAGGAAAGTGAGAATGACAGGGTTTTCCCCATCAATGTACAGCACTTACATGTGGTAGTAAAAGTGAATGAAGTGTTCCTGCCAACTCCAAGAGCATTCTGAGCAGCTACTGTCACAGTGTATCTCCTCCCTGAAGGCAGGTCGAGCATGTTGTAATAGAAGGTATGGTGGGGGAGGATGACAGCTCGTCTGGAGTGACTGTGATGAACCACGTAGTTGATTACAGGGTTCTCCTCATCATTGGACTCAACTTCTTCCCACAGAAGGGCAGCATTAGGGCCTGCAGCGGCTCCAGCAAGTCTGGGGGCAGCTGAAAGTCACATATCACGTGTTAGCAGATGGAAGTCAACTGGGTGCTGATTAACAGGACAGAAACTTACGCAACAGATCTGGAAGATCGATAGTCCGCCTGGACCTCCTAGCTATTCTTTCAGGGGTAGAACCCTGTTCGTTAGTGGGGTACACCCTCACACAATAACTTGAACTTGGTTCCAGACCACCAAACTTAGCAGCATTTGTATTGCCGTTCACTGTCACCACGTGCAGGGTGTCTCTGCATCCCTTGTTGCCAATGACAACCCTATATTGTGTGATCCTGGTCATCGGTGGAGGGTCCCACGTCACACCAACAGCTGTGTTGTTGATCCTCTTAATGATGACATTTTGTACTGGTTTGTTGGGAGCTGGATGAATGAAAGGTCATTACCATGGCAACCATTACTGCTGTTGAAGGCCATACAAAAGGTGCAACCTACGTAGTTGTCTAAGAATTCGTGGATCAGAATGAAACAAAATTGAAAACCAAGGAAAACTGAGGAGGATTATTCAACTATTATAATCAGTGAAGGACTGTATCTGAGAGTGTACTAAATAACGACTTGTATTAGCCACAAAAAGATGATCTAAAGTCTCTTAAGACAAAGTGTCCAAAACACTCTTCTGGTTATAGTGCCATGCTACATGGTATTTTTACAATATTTCCCACACAAAGACTACATTGTGCATGGACAGGCGCAGACATGTAATGTTTCCATCTCATCATTTTTCAGTCTGTGCTGGTCACTAGGAACAATCCCGCTACACATGATACAATACAAAGGGTAACAAGGTCATCAACTAACCCTTTGGGTCATTGTTGCAAGCACACAGCACTGGAGAATGTGGAGAGATAAATACCAATCAAGTGAGTTAGACAGTGTGTTCATTTTAAACCAAAATTGTTTCCCTTTGGACTCACATGTAGTGATTGTGAAGGTGGCATTCCAACCAACGCCCATTCCATTCTTAGCAGCTACTTTCACAGTATATGTACTTCCTGGGGACAGTCCAGTCATGTTATAGTACACACTACCGGGAGGGAGAGGGACAGCTTTATTGATGCTGGTGATGTTAATAATGTAGTTAGTGATAGGGTTCTCCTCATCGTTGGACTCCACCTCCTTCCAGACAATAACAGCATGTGTACACTCAACAGTCTGTCCAACAGGAACTGGTGGAGCTGTGGAATACATACATGCAGTATTACACACATGGTGGTGATGCAATATGACAACAGACTTACGCAATACATCAGGGAGATCCACTCTTACAGATGATTTTCTCACAACATCGTTAGGAGTGACACCGACATTGTTGAGGGGGAAAACCCTCACACAATAACTAGACCCTGGTTCAAGAGTGTCAAACACCACTCTCAACTTTGTAGTTTCTGATGATGTCAAATCTTGGTTACATCTGTTTCCAATGACAACCCTATATCCTGTGATCCCGCCCATTGCATTAATGTCCTCATAGTCAGGGGCTTCCCATGTCACACTAACAGCTGTAGTACTGATCCTCTCTACTTCAATGTTAAGGGCTGGTCCAGTGGGAACTAGAAATAATGAATGGCCGTCACTATGGTAACCACACTGTCACATCATCACCAACTAACCTGAATCCCTTGTGGTCACTGACAATCCAACAGTTGGTCCTTCTTCAAATTCATTCACAGCTCTCACTCTCACTCTGTATTGGACTGCCTCCTCTAAATCGTCCACTGTTAGTCTATTGGACGTGCTCTCAAATGTCTCTTCATATGGGAGTCTACTATCCCTTGACTTCACAGTGATGATGTATTTGGATATCTGACCATTGGGAGTGGAGGGTTGCGACCATGTCAGAGTGAAGCCTTTGGGATTAACTGATTCTTTTTCCAAATTTCTTGGTTGACTTGGATAGCAGTTTGGATCTGGGAATTAGGCAACCAAACCAACTCCATGTAACCACAGTACTGATACTAATATGCCTTTGACATCACTACACACACACCTGTTTGAAGAGGTCCAACATCCTTGTCATCGGATTGAAAGTAAAGACGTTCACGTTCACTCCACACTAGTCCAACAGACAACTGGAAAGCCTTGTTCGTCAAACCTGTAACCACATGTCCACTAGCAGACTTGTTCACTGAGTATCGTTCAATAGGTTGTCCACTGCTGGAGAATGAGAACCTCAATTGAACCAACTGAGCACCTAGTGAGGGTCGGGAGCGGAGCTTCCAAATTAGCTTTACAGATGAGGTGCTCAGTCTACAGAACTTGATGTCGTAAACTGTGGAGAGGACACACCCACATGACACACCCATCACCTTCTCAAACTACTCCATACTACTCCTTGACTACCACTCACCTGGAGGTTGCATGGTGAACCCCACTGCAGTGGAGAATGGACCCCTTCCGTGAGCATTGACTGCTGCCATCCTCAACTGGTACCTCCTACCACTCTCAAATACACTGCTCAAGACCTTGTATCTACTCAAAGCTGTAGTACTGATCTCATTCCAGTTACCTCCATTCATTCTGTACTGGATGACGTATTGTGTGAGGGCTCCATTGGGTTGGGAGGGTTCATTCCAGGCTAGAGTCAACTGAGTGAACTGTGGTTGAACTATGATCAGTGTCGGGGAGTCGGATGGGGCTGGGGGAGGGAGAATGTGTGTTGTCATAGCAACAAACATCACACATCACATTGTCGTACTCACCTTCTCCTGATGTAGTGAAGGTATGCCTTCCTGAGGTAACATGGAGTTCTCTAGCTCTTCCTCCCTCGTTCTCTGGAAACACAACCACACAATATGCTGTCACTGGTTGAAGGTTATTGAATGTCACTCGACGTTTCCTAGCTTTGGTGGTAGTGCTTTGTAGACGACCTTCACACCTGTTCCTCTCAAACCTTCTCAACTCAACATAATATCGCGTTAGACCATTAGGAGAGTTGATGTCACTGGCTTTTGGTGGATTCCATGTTAAAGTGACACTCCTTGATGAGATGGAGGAGGTTTTAAGTCCCTTAACTGGACCAGAGGGAACTAAAGACATGAGAGACAACATGCATTATCTCCAGTACACAGTGAATGATGGGGAGACAAGAAATAGAGGCAAACTCACCATCTACTGCTGTAGTGACGGAAGACACTTTAGCTTGTCCTTGGTTGCTACCATCCACAACAAAAGCCCTCACAGTGTAAGTAGTTCCTGGAAGGAGTCCACTGAGCGATAGAGTAGCAAAGGTCCCTGATATGGCAGCATCCCCTGTTACCGTATGTCCACCAGGTGATGTGAAGGTCACACTAAGACGTTTACCATTAGCGCTAGCATCAGAGAATTGGACGAATAAAGTAACTTGTCTTGATTGTACAGAAGTGAATGTAATAGTAGTGGGGACAGGCAGGGCAGCTGTGGAAAGATGAAGGAGAAACATATCCACATGAGTCTAGTGCTCCATGGAGAATTACAAGCTACACTCCCCACTACAGGCTACACTCCCCACTACAGGCAACACTCTCCACTACAAGCTACACTCTTCACTACAGGCTATGCTCCCCAATACAGGCTATGCTCCCCACTACAGGCTACACTCACCACTACAGGCTACACTCCCCACTACAGGCAACACTCTCCACTACAAGCTACACTCTTCACTACAGGCTATGCTCTCCACTACAGGCTACACTCCCCACTACAGGCTACACTCCCCATTACAGGCTACACTCCCCACTACAGGCTACACTCTCCACTACAGGCTACACTCCCCACTACAGGTTACTCCCTCCACCACAAGCTACACTCTCCACTACAGACTACTCCCTCCACTACAGGCTACACTCTCCACTACAGGCTACACTCTCCACTACAGGCTACAATATCCACTACAGTCTAAGCTGTACAGACTCTCCTTGTGTACTTACTGAGTTACAAGGCCTCACAGTATATCACCAATAGTATGCTCACCTCCTGCAATGGCTATCAGAGCAACCAAACAGATCGACACAGCGATCTTCATTTCTTCAACTTATTGAGAATACACAAATCCAGCTCTGTCTAAATATTTAAGAACAAGTATCCTCCACTCCTACACAAAGTGAATACATATAACAACACCCAGCAGGAAGTCACACACCACAAGTCAGTTCTGCATGACTCTGTGTTCTGGAGACAATAGATAATGATGTCAATACAACAACCATTAAGGTGCTCTAATGTGGTAAAGTGAAGGTTGAGGTAAACAAGTTCTGAAGACTATCACTGAAGCGCTTATATGGTGAGGGCACAATGCAAAGATGACAGAAATGAGAAAAATACACCTCTCGGTGAAGAAACCACATAGGCATTCACAACGCCTCAATCGTTGTCAACCACACATCTGGTGAACTCAGAAACACACACACATGAACACAAGCACACTCAGTACAGAAGTATGTACCTGACTACACCCGCATATTCTGGAATGTGCAGTTGTTATTACTTCAACATGTTAGGAGGATATTCTGTGACAACAATAGGTCATTAGTTTTATCTAATTGATGTACTTCGCACATCATTAACTGTAGCATACACCTGATGACGACCTACACAAGTGGAGCCATTTTATTGTTCCTGAACAGAGAGACAGGGTCTGGCTCGATAGACTAGGTAGCATCAGCCCTTGTATAGATGGAGTCACACCACCAAGAGTTTACACAGACTAGACAACAACACACACACACACACACACACACACACATGCACACACACACACACACACACACACACACACACACACACACACACACACACACACACACACACACGTATATAGACACACACATAACATATGTACACAATATACTAATCCATGAAGATTGTAATTACACCGTACTATACAGGGAAGAGCTACTACTGTACATGTACATTTTTAAGAATTATACGTAGTCAAAACAAAATGTTCACAAATGAGGTGGTGGATATTTAGTTAATATACCTTTCCCTAGTTAAATGTTCCATTCTGACCACTATTTGTGGCCAAATAAGGAGCATTTGTCATCACTTGTTTAGGACCGCTCATTATAATAATATGTACATATACATAGGCGTGGATGAGGACAAGCCGTTTGTGAAGGAAGTTTATTGAGGTATGTTCAATCACGTAGTTTGTGATGTGTTTGATTAAGTTGTTTGTGTGTGTTCATTCACACTGTTTGTCAACACGTGTTCATTCACACTGTTTTGTCAACGTGTGTTCGTTCATTTGGACGTGTTTTATCTTTGGACAGATAACACATATCACACTTTTTTCATCAAACAACTATTCAATTGTACAACTTATTGAATAATTGTTTGATGAAAAACTTGCGACATGTGTTATCTGTTCAAAGATAAAACACATCCAAATCAATCTAGCATGTGAAAGAACTTCTACAATAATGTGTCCATTCACACTGCTTGTCAACATGTGTTCATTCACACTACTTGTCAACATGTGCTCATTCACGCTGCTTGTCAACATGTGTTCATTCACACTGCTTGTGAGTGTGTTGGCCTTTGTGACCATAACTCATATGTATTTCACAGGACAGAAGTTTTCACTCAAGACTACATGAATAGAACATTGCATGTGGGCTTGAGTTACATTGTTGATACAAACCACTTACAAAGTAACTCTCCTTTCAAAGGTTGATGTAATGCACACCAGTATGTAAGGCTGCGATCAACAAACACATGTACATTTATCACAGGCAATCACTCAGAAACGCGTGCTATGTTTGTCACAATCAATTACTCCATAATAAATGTTACATTTATTAAAATAAATCAATTGACACCAAAGCCTTGAACATCAAGCACTTAAGCTATGGTCTGTTACACAAATTGACATTTGATAGATAAATATTATCTGATTTGATTTATTTCCTCTTGATTCGACAGAATTTCACTAACTCGGCATGTGTGAGTGTAGGTATATAAAGACCCCAGCCAGGCTGGCAGCAGGTACGTGTTCACTTGAGAGACTTGTGAGATGAACAAGACACTGTTCTTTGTACTGGTTGTGTACACACTGCTTGCAGTGAATGCCTCTTCAGCAAAACGTGAGTTGAGATGTTGTGTGTGTGTGTGTGTGTGTGTGTGTGTGTGTGTGTGTGTGTGTGTGTGTGTGTGTGTGTGTGTCCTGGTGTGTGTGTTGATACATTTACAGTGTACATCACATAACTGCTATACATACACCAGGATATCCACTAGAAGGTTGCAGAGTATAATACAGACTGCTATGAACAC
Organism: Chondrilla cf. caribensis; assembly: GCA_964020155.1. Lineage (NCBI taxonomy): Eukaryota > Metazoa > Porifera > Demospongiae > Chondrillida > Chondrillidae > Chondrilla > Chondrilla cf. caribensis. The sequence continues at coordinate 4,696,781 of OZ026562.1, forward strand.
ACACACACACACATACACACACACACACACACACACACACACACACACACACACACACACACACACACACACACACACACTATCATCCCTATCTCCTCACAACAGTACCTGGTCCTCCTAGCACTGTGGTGGCACGTGCTCTATCTCCAAGAACAGTCCTGGTGACCTGGAAGCCTCCTTCGGGCCAAGGAGACCTGACAGGATACAGGATTGAATACCACTCTGAGAGCGAGGGGATCGAAGACGATGGGACTCAGAAGGCTGCTCCCTCCTCAAGACTCTTCATACTGTTCGCACTGCAAGAAGACACGGTCTACAACATCACAATATGTGCCGTCAATGACAATGGTGATGGCCCAGGAACATCAACAAATGTCACCACAAAGCCATCCAGTGAGCGAGACACAGATATAACACACAATACAGTAATATATATTGTCTGATAATACACACTATATACAGTATTATGTAGAATGATATAACACATAATATAGTGTATATTTACATCTTGTACATGTGCACTTACACACATGCTAGCATGTACATACGTACATAGGTACATACACTAATGTGGGTGTACTGATATGTGTCAAAACGCAACAACACACAGACACATGATCGCGAAGGGACGATCGTGGCTGGCTGTTGTTCATTGTAAAGTCAGTATCCATAATTCATGTTCTGATGAAGGTTACAGTATAGTAGCCGAAACGTCAACTTTTTATTCAATTGTTTTTGGTTGGAATTATGGATACTGACTTTACAATACACAGACACATGTTTGAATGCACATGCAAATATAACACAATACCATGTAACAGTCATATAGCCATAATACAACAACATGCAAAACGCATGTAGATTTGACATAACAACATGCAACACATGTAGACATAACACTCCGGCATGCAACATTGATGTTTACATTTAACAACCATGTAGACACAACAGACTAACATGCTACAGTCATGTAGACAAAACAACAAGTAACACACCAACAGATGCAACACTCATGTAGAAACAAGACTCAACAGGCATCTCTTGTAGACAAAACAACAAGTAACACGCCAACAGATGCAACACTCAAGTAGAAACAAGACTCAACAGGCATCACTCTTGTAGACAAAACAACAAGTAACACGCCAACAGATGCAACACTCATGTAGAAACAAGACGCAACATACATCACACTTGTAGACACAACAAGCAACCACCAACATACAGACATATGCACACTTAATTACCAAAGCATTCCACTTAATCAGGGCAGGTAACAGTGGTTAATTAGATCCATCGCCTTCTCAGTCAATAAGACAGTATAATTGTTACAGAGGTATCTTGACAACACGACCCCAGTGGACTGATTGGCTCAAATCTAATTATTCCACTTTGTTGCAGACCCAAGCAGTCCAGCTGGTAGGCTGAGAGCGACAGATGTCACCAAAACCACAATCACAGTGGAGTGGACCGCCCCTCCAGTGAGGGAGCGCAACGGACGCTTAACAGGTGAGTACGCAGGTATAACATGTGAGATTCGAGGGCGTCGACTAGAATTTGGTGGTTAAGGTGTTATGTAAACAATTAATTCACAGGTAGTGTGGGCGAGTCACACGCAATCCGCATGATGATCAGCAACATTGAAACGCACAAAATCAGTTGTACGAATCATAGTAGCAAACGAACGTTTTTCTACCCTTTATTGATCGTCTGTTACTAAAATGTTTCTTTGCGAAAGATTCGCCTCTTCTAATGCTTATTATGTGCGAGAGACACCGTCGCACGAATTACATATTCATGCCTACGTAACCCGAACCTCGTGACAGTAACGTGATCTGGAGGAGCATTCTGGGTTTTGACCATAGCTGAACTTCTCGGAGAATGCGGAATTTTTAAGTGAAGCCCAGAGCTACATATGCGTCGACATTGGGTAGAAGAAGGGTAAAGCCAACTTTTCACCGCGGTGCTTCTTGATATTCGCTTCCGTTGTCAACATGTGACGGTTTATGTTTTTTACCTCTTGCCGTAAACCAACAAAAAACGTCATATCTCAAGAATAGAAGAAGAAATCAACAAGCACCGCGGTGAAAAGTTAGGTGTCATTATTGCGAATGTTTCGAGCTAGAAAGTTAAACTCGTGCCTTCCATCAAAAATTCCGCACTTCGATAAAAGCCTTTTTCATAGGTATGACGGCATGCCGAATATCTCCATCAAATGAGCAAAGTTAAAACCAACCAAGGGATTGATACATAGCTATAATGTATTAGAAGTGTTCGAACTATTCGTTCGTGCATAAAACCGGTCCTGGAGGAAGGAAAAGGCAGAAATAATAAGAGCAATTTTCCGGCGGCCATTTTGTTTACGGAACCGATCTCACATGTTATACCTGCGTATGGGTGTGGGTGTACACCCAACTCATTCCTGTACATGTGTATACGTACATACAACTGCATAACCTGTGGATAGTATACAGTACACACAGACATATACACATGTGCACACACACACACACACACACACACACACACACACACACACACACACACACACACACACACACACACACACACACACACACACACACACATGCATGTACTGTATATGTGAAGTACAATACAATATATACACATAGACACATATTATATAATGTAATACTGTGTTGATACACTGTGTACACAAGTGCACCACAATACACACACTACTTGTGTACCTCCAGCACATACATAGGTACGTATATACCTGCACAATCATACAACAATGTATCCACAAAGGATAACTATTTAACACGCTTTATTCCAAAGGTTATGTTCTGCAAGAGGTGAAGAGTAGGACCGGTGACATACCCCTTACCATCCCAGTGGGCGTGGACACTGTCTACTGGACCTTCACCGGTTTACAGCCCTTCACTGAGTACATTGTGAGAGTAGCAGCTGTCAACAGTGTGGGGGCGGGTCCCTTCGGAGAGGGGATTACCATCAGGACACTGGCCGACGGTATAGTTTCCACATTTTAGCATGGTAATAAACTTTATAACCATGGCAACTATACCCCTCCCCACAGTGCCCGCAAAATCCCGTATTGAAGGTGTGGCTGTGTTGTTCCACAGTATGGCCATACTTGCTCAAGAGCCTGGTGTCTCCAATGGAGACATCACAGGCTGGGAGCTGAGTTCAACGGTGGACGGTCAGGAGAGCCGTCAACGATCCTCCCCTCACTCACGACTCCTGTTCCTCAGACCCATCAATGTGGGCAAGGTGTACACGCTAAAGATACGTACACACAACACAGCAGGTCCCGGAGAGTGGAGCGAGGTCTGGGAACAGAGAGCCACGCCCATCATTAGTGAGTCGGAGTGGGAGGGGACTATCGAATGAGGGGGCGGGGGATAAAGATGTCAGAATCTAATTATGTGGGTGTTGGGCTAACTGACACTTGATCGTAGTCTTCGCTAGTAACAGCGATATTTATCAAGTTGTGATCAGTTATACATGGGTGTGGCCATCCTTATATGGGTGTGGCAATCATTGTATGGATGTGTTCATCATTGTATGGATGTGTCCATCACTGTATGGGTGTGTTCATCATTGTATGGGCATGGCCACCCTTGAATTTGCACACTTATCATGTGAGTAGATCATCAAGTGAACCTTTGTTATACATTTCTGTAGACAATGTCACAACCAGTCCTGTGGGGTGTGGAGTCCAAGTCTGCTACAACGTGAACACCCCTGACAGGCCCACCACTCTCACTGAGTTCAAAGTTCATCTAAGTCCCTGCAGCAACCGAAGTGTAGTTGACATGAGGTCCTTCCCCATAACTGAGGACAGGTGTATCCAACTGGACCACCTACAGACCGACACGTGCTACGCCCTCCGGTACGAGGGTGGGGTCAGGATTGGTCTGATGGCTCTCCCCTCAGACACAACACAGACGGTGCAAGTGAGAGTAGACCGATGCCAAGAGAAGCCAACTGGTAATGGCTACGTACTTGAGTAGAACCACATTAAGAACACCTCAGTAGTGAGAGCACTACATAGCTAACCAGTCACACGAACTGGTGTACCATATTAGTGTGTACAAAGCCGACATACAGTAGGGAATAGGACCACCTCGTACCCGAGGCCACTCTGACTGATCTCATAGGTGGTCTCAAGTGTGAGGTTCTACTGTACTTGTCATATGAGCATGTTGGGCTGTCAACATGTTCAGTTTGTGGGTGATGGGCAGTTATGCACCACACAGTACATGTACACAAGTATTAATGGTTTGTGTATGCTCACAAGCAGTAATTTATCAATTAAAGTGTAATTGATACAATTGGCCTGACTGCTTGAGCGGTCAACCCTTGTCATTGTTACATTGTCCCTTGGCAGGCGACATGGCTAACAGTACAGACACTCCAACCACTTCACCACCAGATGAAGCAGAATACAATGAAGGTATGTTGTGTATGTTAGTTTCATGCATACACACACGAGCACACACAATACACCCACCACACACACCACACATATGCACACACACACAAATACCCCCCCCACACACACACGTACACACACACACACAACACACGCACACACACCACACACACACCACACACACCACACACACACACACAACACACGCACACACACTACACACACATACCACACACCACACACACACACACACACACCACACACACACACACACACACACACACACACTCAACACACGCACACACCACACACACCACACAACACACACACACACACACACACACTACACACACATACCACACACACCACACACACACACCACACATATGCATGCAACATACACACACACACACACACACACACACACACACACACACACACACACACACACACACACACACACACACATACCACACACACACACACACACACACACACACACACACACACACACACACACACACACACACACACACACCACATATGCATGCAACATACACACACACACACACACACCCCCAACACACGCACACACCACACAACACACAAACACACACACACACACACACACACACACACACACACACACACACACACACACACACACACACACACAACACACGCACACACCACACAACACACACACACACACCACACACATACCACACACCACACACACACACACACACACACACACACACACACACACACACAACACATGCACACACACACACACACACACACACACACACACACACACACACACACACACACACACACAACACACGCACACACCACACAACACACACACACACACACCACACACATACCACACACACACACACACACACACACACACACACACACACACACACACACACACACAACACATGCACACACACACACACACACACACACACACACACACACACACACACACACACACACACACACACACACACACACACACACACACACACACACACACACACCACACATACGCATGCACCATACACACATTGTCATGTAAATTTAGCTGCTCACATTTCCTTAGGATGTACTTTGGAAAAGATCAACATTGATGGCTTCTACAATGGAGCAAAGAACATCCCTTATTTCTGCACACCAGTGTGGACAATCAGGCGCTGTACAATGACGACTCCCGATACAGGACAGAGCTGCGTTCCCATGAGGAGCAAGATGTCCTCCATCCCCTTCAGGTGTGTCTCGCTGGAGGGGGGTGAAAGGAGGAGAATGAGGATAAAGATAGCCAAAGACCTCAAGTGTACCACCATGCTCAAAGAAGATATGGTGTGAATCAGACAGAACCTCAAAGTCATCTTTTGATTTCAAAATGCATTATATTAACCTAGTGATGCTGCTTCATCATTGTATTATGTACAATGTATAACTATAATATTATTAGAAACCCAGTGTGTGTGCTAGGGCTAGCTATTGCGTGCGTGTACTTGGTGAACTCGTTACAGATCGTGATGCAGTCCTTGCTTGCTTCTATAGCCTCTGAGAACATAACCACACACACTTCAAGCAATACAGGCTGGCTTGTGTTTCCTCACTCACACACACACACACACACACACACACACACACACACACACACACACACACACACACACACACTCACTCACTCACACACACACACACGAATATGGTACACACACACACAGACACGGTATACACACACATAGACATGGTACACACACACACACACACACACACACACACACACACACACACACACACACACACACACACACGGTATACACACACACAGACACGGTATACACACACACACACACACACACACACACACACACACGGTACACACACACACACACACACACACACACACACACACACACACACACACACACACACACACACACACACACACACACACACACACACACACACACACACATTAGGACATACTAATCCCCACCTCAACTACATAGTCCATGACATACATCACTCCAACCTGTGGTGTCTCAGCTCCTGATATCTCCAGCACTCGGCATTCTTCACTGCAGATATATTCAAACCTACACAATGACTGACGTAGGCACACAGACACTTGAGAGGTGATGAAACCATCCAACACAACAACATAGACATTTCTAGTGAATCTAGTAATCTGAGGCCCGATATTCTCCCCGAGCAAGAAAATTATACAGTTCTCACACAGTCACACGTGTATGACATTTCACAATCTACACTCTCTTGGGTCCATTGGAACTGGAGACACAGGCTGACCATTGATTGACATTCACTACTACTACACTACTACTACTGCACCCTACTCCTCACTACTGTACACAGCACCCCACTCCTCATTACCGTACACAGCACCCCACTCCTCACTACTGTACACAACACCCTACTCCTCACTACCGTACACGGCACCCTACTCCTCACCACCGCACACGGCACCCTATTCCTCACTACCGTACACAGCACCTTACTCCTCACTACCGTACACAACACCCTACTCCTCACTACCGCACACAGCACCCTACTCCTCACTACCGTACACAGCACCCTATTCCTCACTACCGTACACAGCACCCTATTCCTCACTACCGTACACAGCACCCTATTCCTCACTACCGTACACAGCACCCTATTCCTCACTACCGTACACAGCACCTTACTCCTCACTACCGTACACAACACCCTACTCCTCACTACCGCACACAGCACTCCACACCTTTTGTGGTAGTAAATGATTTAGTCTCAATCGTTGGAATCAGCAAAGCCCCCCAATCCCAATTCCAGCCCTAGAAGTGTGAACCAGCTTATTAAATGTCTGCCCCAGTGACGTAACAACCTTTGATGCTGCCCTAGCAATGACACACAGAACTAGTACTAGTATCACTTCCCGGGTTCAGCCACCACACTTCAACCAGAGACACAACAGAGCATGGTGAAGAACCTGGTAACGGTAGCACTGCTGAGCGCGGTGTTAGTCCTTGTCTTCCCGGCCCAGGTCAAAGGACAAGGTAAGTTTGGAAATGTGAGTTAGAAATTATCACCATAGGAGCATCCATACCTGTGTGGCCATCTGTCCCTACAGGCTAACCAGTTGAATGAAACACCACTATATATCCCCTCTCACATATCCTCACTCAGTAGTTGATTGCTAATTTGCTGTGGAAGCGCTATAGCTGGGAGTGCTAGTTGGCTGCCAGTTCCAATCTACCTGCCCCTTAGCCCAATTAGGCCTCTCTGTTAATCTGAAGGTGTCTGCATGTAACCTCAAAGTGTCTCCGGCTACCAGGGGTAACTGATATCCTATCAAATCCTCCTTCACAGGTGACCGCGTACGTGTGCTGAGTGCTAACAAACGCTCTGCGCTCCTACAAGTTGTCAGTGGACCCAACAGTGGGTCGCAGTATGAGATCACTCTGGTACCTCGTGCTAAAGATGTACCAAGGAAGGTCCTTCTGATGACTGGGTCTCTGATCAGTGTGGCTGGTCTAGTACCAGACACGGACTATGAGGTGTCCGTTTCTAGCATGAGGGGTGGAGTCAAGGGGCCTCCTGGACCAACCACAATATTGACCACACATCCCGACAGTGAGTGACAGACGAAGCCTTGCAATCAGTAGTACAGTTCAGTACAGAGTTGTAGCCTGCACCTTCAAAGCTGCACACACACAGAAAGCAACCATTCTTCCACTACATTCAAATCTTGTGTTTCATGCCACTCTACTAGTACCATCTGGACCTCCTCAGAACTTGAAGGTGTCTGACTGTGGGGCACACTACTTTCAGTTGATATGGCAACCCCCCGCCCCCAGTGATATCAACGACCGTGATGGAATCCGCAAATATACACTTTACCTTGATAAGAAGTACATTAACACGACATCAGATATGGAGTACACGTTTGATGGACTGAAGAAGAACAGAACATACTTTGTTGAGGTCCTGGCAGAGAATGATCAAGGCATTGCTAACAGAAATCACGCAGCGAGGAGGATGGTGACCACACTGGACAAGAGAAGTGAGTCACCTCAAGCACACCAATACACACAATGATGGGAGCACACACACACCTTGGTCACAGCACTGCTGGTGAACACCCTTGTGTTAACAATCTAAAGTGATGAGGGGTGTGTGGTGGGCGTGTCACTCCTCATCCCCACAGTATTCTGGATGCAGCACAGAGGGGTGTGTGGTGGGCGTGTCACTCCTCACCCTCACAGTACTCTGGATGTAGCACAGAGGGGAATGTGGTCGGCGTGTCACTCCTCACCCTCACAGTACTCTGGATGTAGCACAGAGGGGGATGTGGTGGGCGTGTCACTCCTCACACACACAATACTCCGGATGCAGCAGAGGGGTGTGTGGTGGGCGTGTCACTCCTCACCCTCACAGTACTCCGGATGCAGCAGAGGGGGATGTGGTGGGCGTGTCACTCCTCACACACACAATACTCCAGATGCAGTACAGAGGGGTGTGTGGTGGGCGTGTCACTCCTCACACACACAATACTCCAGATGCAGTACAGAGGGGTGTGTGGTGGGCATGTCACTCCTCACCCACACAGTACTCCGGATGCAGCAGAGGGGTGTGTGGTGGGCGTGTCACTCCTCACCCACACAGTACTCCGGATGCAGCACAGAGGGGGATGTGGTGGGCGTGTCACTCCTCACCCTCACAGTACTCCGGATGCATCACAGAGGGGGATGTGGTGGGCGTGTCACTCCTCACACACACAGTACTCCGGATGCAGCACAGAGGGAGATGTGGTGGGCGTGACACTCCTCACCCTCACAGTACTCCCTTCACACCTCACTACACCATATCCCTTTGATCCAGTGAACCAGGACTAGCGTCTGGTGCTGCACAAACATGCACCCATACACTGCCCTGCAGCTGTAGTGGTTCTGGTCATACACCATTTAACTCGTCTTAGACGGTTTCTCATCAGCAGCTGCTGGTAGCAGGCAGCCCCTAACAATGGGGTATATTACAGATGATCCAATTATATCCATCTTAGATCGAGTTTCATGTAACTTATATTGTGTTTGCACATAGGTGGCTTTGTTACCACGGAAACCTCTCAAAAGCCATCCACCTCAGTCCACTTGGAGACCGGTCAGTCCAACTGACGTCCTCGGCTGATGTCCTTATAAGGTAATGATGGTTGCTAAGCCTAACCAATGGTAACTACCCCAATTTTAGGTAACACTGAAGACAATTTGATACAGTCCACAACTACAACAATACCACCATCAGCAGCAGCACCATCACCATTAGCAGCACCATCACCATCAGCATCATCAGCAGCAGTGTCATCACCATTACCATCAGCAGCATCATTCTCAACTGGAGCATCAACATTATCAGCCCCATCGTCAACATCAATTTCACCCTCAATCTCTTCCACACCACCACTACCATCCACACCACTACAACCATCACCATCACCACTAACATCAACAACATTGCTATCATCAACAGCACTGTCACCATCACCATCAACACTGACATGTAAACAAGGTGAGTTGATACTATTTTTAGACATGATGTCAGAATATATCACAAAACTACATCCATTCAGGTACTTTCCCCAGTATGGTGAGACTACTGACAACAAACAGTTACACGATAAGCTATCTGGTACTTCCCCCTCCCAACACCTTGGTCCAATATCGGGTGCAATTCATACCCACAATCAGCGTTCTTCCCACGATTGAGGCCAAGGTGACCAGTTCCATCACCGTCCAGTCTGGGGTCATTCCGGATGTGGACTACAGGATTGTGGTTACCAGGGAGTCCAGTAGTGAGGAGTGGTGTCCCTACACCGCTACCACCACTACACCACCAGACAGTGAGTGGGGCAATAGGGACCAGGGGCATCACATGCACTACACACAGTACACAGTACACACTGTACACATAGTACACACAGTACATACAGTGCAGACAGTACACACAGTACACACAGTACACACTGTACACATAGTACACACAGTACACACAGTACGCACAGTACATACAGTACACACTGTACATACAGTACACACAGTACACACAGTACACACAGTACATACAGTACACACATGTACACTTGTCTTCTGTATTAGAGCCTGGAGGACCACCTCAGAACATAAGAGTGACTGATGTTGGACACACCCACATTGATATTACATGGGATTTACCCTTACCATCGGAGATCAATGACAGACACGGAATCAAGTCATATCGCATAATACTGAACAACACGGAAGTCGGGGAAACCTCCAATCGCTATTACTCCTTCACTAAACTCTTCCCGGGAAGTCAGCATCGTGTCAAAATATATCCCATCAATGATCAGGGGGTGGGGCGCATGGCCGGGACTATTACCGTGGAAACACTACCTCTACCAGGTTGGTCAACTAGACAATCCACTCCAAATGCAATGATTGACGGTGTACTGTATCCTTGACTACAGACCCTGCCACCAGTGGAGATAGGTCTATTTATAGAACACCCGTTAGCAGTTCTATTTTTAGTAGCAGTGTTACATCTGCTGTGATAACATCAATTGATCTCACAAACAGAATATCATTACAAGGTAATTTGTGGACAATTATAGATTAAATTGAATTAATTGGTTATTAAATTAATTCCCTCCATGTACAGATCACTCCACAGTGTATACTTCCAGTGCACCAATGACAAGTCTTGAAACATTGCTATCATCATCAACACCACTTCCAACATCAATGCTATCATCAACATCAATACTACCACCATCATTGACAAATACACTGTCGCCATCACCATTACCATCAATACTGCCGCCATGTAAAAAAGGTGAGTCGATACTATTTTTAGACATGATGTCAGAATATATCACAAAACTACATCTATTTAGGTACTTTCCCCAGTATGGTGAGACTACTGACAACAAACAGTTACACGATAAGCTATCTGGTACTTCCCCCTCCCAACACCTTGGTCCAATATCGGGTGCAATTCATACCCACAATCAGCGTTCTTCCCACGATTGAGGCCAAGGTGACCAGTTCCATCACCGTACAGTCTGGGGTCATTCCGGATGTGGACTACAGGATTGTGGTTACCAGGGAGTCCAGTAGCAGGGAATGGTGTCCCTTCACCGCTACCACCACTACACCACCAGACAGTGAGTGGGGCAATAGGGACCAGGGGCATCACATGCACTACACACAGTACACAGTACACACCTGTGTACTGTGTACACACAGTACATACAGTGCAGACAGTACATACAGTACATACAGTACATACAGTACACACAGTACACACAGTACATAGAGTACACACAGTACACACATGTACACACATGTACACTTGTCTTCTGTAATAGAACCTGGAGGACCACCTCAGAACATAAGAGTGACTGATGTTGGACACACCCACATTGATATTACATGGGATTTACCCTTACCATCGGAGATCAATGACAGACATGGAATCAAGTCATATCGCATAATATTGAACAACACAGAAGTCGGGGAAACCCCCAATCAGTATTACTCCTTCACTAAACTCTTCCCGGGAAGTCAGCATCGTGTCAAAATATATCCCATCAATGATCAGGGGGTGGGGCGCATGGCCGGGACTATTACCGTGGAAACACTACCTCTACCAGGTTGGTCAACTAGACAATCCACTCCAAATGCAATGATTGACGGTGTACTGTATCCTTGACTACAGACCCTGCCACCAGTGGAGATAGGTCTATTTATAGAACACCCGCTAGCAGTTCTATTTTTAGTAGCAGTGTTACATCTGCTGTGATAACATCAATTGATCTCACAAACAGAATATCATTACAAGGTAATTTGTGGACAATTATAAATTAAATTAAATTATTTGGCTATTAAATTAATCCCCTCCATGTACAGATCACTCCACAGTGTACACTTCCAGTGCACCAATGACAAGTCTTGAAGCATTGCTATCATCATCAACACCACTTCCAACATCAATGCTATCATCATCACCATCAATACTACTGCCATCATTGACAAATACACTGTCGCCGTCACCATTACCATCAATACTGCCGCCATGTAAAAAAGGTGAGTTGATACTATTTTTAGACATGATGTCAGAATATATCACAAAACTACATCCATTCAGGTACTTTCCCCAGTATGGTGAGACTACTGACAACAAGCAGTTACACGATAAGCTATCTGGTACTTCCCTCTCCCAACATCTTGGTCCAATATCGGGTGCAATTCATACCCACAATCAGCGTTCTTCCCATGATTGAGGCCAAGGTGACCAGTTCCATCACCGTCCAGTCTGGGGTCATTCCAGATGTGGACTACCGGATTGTGGTCACCAGGGAGTCCAGTAGCGAGGAGTGGTGTCCCTACACTGCTACCACCACTACACCACCAGACAGTGAGTGGGGCAATAGGGACCAGGGGCATGACATGCACTACACACAGTACACAGTACACAGTACAAAGTAGATACAGTACACATAGTACACACTGTACATACAGTACATACAGTACACACAGTACATACAGTATACACAGTACACATAGTACGCACAGTACACATAGTACACACAGTATACAGTACACAGTATGCACAGTGCACACAGTACATGCAGTACACACAGTACACACGGTACACACAGTACACACAGTACATACAGTACATACAGTACACACAGTACGTACAGTGTACACAGTACACAGTACACACAATGCACACAGTACATACAGTACACACAGTACACAGTACACACAGTACACACTGTACACACAGTACATACAGTACACACATGTACACTTGTCTTCTGTAATAGAACCTGGAGGACCACCTCAGAACATAAGAGTGACTGATGTTGGACACACCCACATTGATATTACATGGGATTTACCCTTACCATCGGAGATCAATGACAGACATGGAATCAATTCATATCGCATAATATTGAACAACACGGAAGTTGGGGAAACCCCCAATCGCTATTTCTTCTTCACTAAACTCTTCCCGGGAAGTCAGCATCGTGTCAAAATATATCCCATCAATGATCAGGGGGTGGGGCGCATGGCCGGGACTATTACCGTGGAAACACTACCTCTACCAGGTTGGTCAACTAGACAATCCACTCCAAATGCAATGATTGACGGTGTACTGTATCCTTGACTACAGACCCTGCCACCAGTGGAGATAGGTCTATTTATAGAACACCCGCTAGCAGTTCTATTTTTAGTAGCAGTGTTACATCTGCTGTGATAACATCAATTGATCTCACAAACAGAATATCATTACAAGGTAATTTGTGGACAATTATAAATTAAATTAAATTATTTGGCTATTAAATTAATCCCCTCCATGTACAGATCACTCCACAGTGTACACTTCCAGTGCACCAATGACAAGTCTTGAAGCATTGCTATCATCATCAACGCCACTCTCAACATCAATGCTATCATCATCATCACCATTGGCTGTACCTTCATCATTCACAACTCCACTGCTATCATCAAAACTACCACTGATACCATCAACAGAAGTACTATCATCATCGATATCTCTACTGTCATCATCATCGATACCACCATCGGTACCATCATCAGAAGTACTATCATCATCAACACCTCTGCCGTCATCATCAATACCACCATTGGTACCATCATCAGAAGTACTATCAGCATCAACACCTCTGCCGTCATCATCGATACCACCATCAGTACCATCATCAGAAGTACTATCATCATCAGCACCACTGCCGTCATCATCGATATCACCATCGGTACCATCATCAGAAGTACTATCATCATCAGCACCTCTGCCGTCATCATCAATATCCCCATCGGTACCACCATCAGAAGCACTATCATCATCAATACCTCTGCTGTCATCATCAATACCACCATTGGTACCATCATCAGAAGTACTATCAGCATCAACACCTCTGCTGTCATCATCGATACCACCATCAGTACCATCATCAGAAGTACTATCATCATCAACACCTCTGCCGTCATCATCAATACCACCATTGGTACCATCATCAGAAGTACTATCAGCATCAACACCTCTGCCGTCATCATCGATACCACCATCAGTACCATCATCAGAAGTACTATCATCATCAATACCTCTGCCGTCATCATCGATATCACCATCGGTACCATCATCAGAAGTACTATCATCATCAATACCTCTGCCCTCATCATCAATATCACCATCGGTACCATCATCAGAAGTACTATCATCATCAATACCTCTGCCGTCATCATCAATATCACCATCGGTACTATCATCAGAAGTACTATCATCATCAACACCTCTGCTGTCATCATCAATACCACCATCAGTACCATCATCAGAAGTACTATCATCATCAACACCTCTGCCGTCATCATCAATATCACCATCAGTACCATCATCAGAAGTACTATCATCATCAACACCTCTGCCGTCATCATCAATATCACCATCAGTACCATCATCAGAAGTACTATCATTATCAACACCTCTGCCGTCATCATCAATATCACCTTCGGTACCATCATCAGAAGTACTATCATTATCAACACCTCTGCCGTCATCATCAACATCACCTTTGGTACCATCATCAAAAGTATCCTCACACTCACTATCATCAGATTATGTAGCGCTTTCAACAACATTCCTTACAAGATTACAAGGTAAATAATTTAAAAGATTAACTGATCAGATTCAATCTATAAAATATGTAATACTATGTGTAGTGTACTACCAATGTTATACTATGTTATACTATGTTATACATATATACTTCATCAACTTCTTGACCATAGATCCTACCAGCAGTGGAGCTAGTTCTATTTATAGAAAAACAAAATTACATAGTTCTATTTTTAGCAGTGATATTACTGATGAGATGACACCAACTGATCTGTGACAAGATCACCACAATATATTACCCTCTGATCTGAGGGTAATACATTGTGGATTATAGATTATATTGATTTACTCATTACTTATAATCAATTCCCTCCATGTACAGATCACTCCACAGTGTACACTTCCAGTGCACCAATGACAAGTCTTGAAACATTGCTATCATCATCAACGCCACTTCCAACATCAATGCTATCATCATCACCATCAATACTACTGCCATCATCGGCAGCACTGTCACCAGTCCCATCACCAGGAATACCGTCATCATCAATATTACTATCATCACCATCAGTACTACTGCCATCATTGACAGCACTGTCACCAGTCCCATCACCAGAAATACTGTCATCATCAACACTACTATCATCATCTGACATAAAACCTATCTCAACAATTCATATAATATCCGAAGGTAAATACAATAATGGCTGAAGATGCCATTGAGTTAATTAATCAATTTTCTTTTATGTGTAGCACAAACAACAGCATACACATCCAGTACACCTCTCCCAACGGTTTGTACCACGCCCCTTCCTGACACACCTCCAACATGTGAGTAACAACCCTCCCATAATCAAACCAATGAATCTAATTATCACTACCCTCTCCCCCTTACAGTGGAATCACCGAATGTAAGAATCCTATCAATAACAACAAACACGATAACATGTTATATAACAACGTCGGATGGGAAACAGGTCCAATATGAGATCACACTGACACCACGAACACTCTCCCAATACATCAACACCACAGTCACAATGGTGAACACAAACAGCCCGAGTCTCATAGGGTTGGCACCTGATGTGGGTTATGTGATGGAGGTCAGGTCAATACGAGGTTGTGAGCAGAGTGGAAGGGTCATTTTTGTTGTCAGGACTCTCAAGGATGGTGAGGAGCAGCATAACACTTTCATCATCACATGACTCACGTATACTTAAGTCCAGGGGTGGGACAGGGGTGGGACGGTACTGGTCTACTCCAATCCCCAATTTAACCAATAGTCCACATGTTAATGGACTATATGTACACCTTCTATTCAAAAATTCTGAATATTGCATGAGATATTGGGAAGGAGGAAATTCCCATGGAACCCCCCCTCGCTCTCCTTGTAATCTTCATTTTTGTACACATACTGTCCACTTGCATAGACCTTACAGGCTGACAACCACTGCTTAATCTCCCCTACAGTTCCCACTGGACCGCCGACAAACATTAGGATCGTACACCTTGAATCCAACCGAGCAGAGATCGCTTGGGACAGACCTCATCCAACACACGTCAATGACGTGAACGGGATCAAAGCATATCGAGTGATATTGAACAATAATCGGACTGAACTCACAGTAAACAGTTCGATAGTGTACTTCGGTCTTGATCCCGACACACAATATCATGTGGAGGTTATTCCCATCAACTCTGTGGGCATCAGTGGAAGAAAATATGCTGGAAAATTCAATTTCACCACGTTGACAAAATGCAAGTCCTTACAATGCATGTTGCCTTGTGTACATGCACCCATAGGTTTATGTACGAGTACATTTGTTTGCATGTGCTTGCATGTGTGTACCCATACATGTCCACTTACACAAGCATGCATTGGTGCTTTGAGGTCGTTTGAAACCTGGTAGTCTTGCAGAAATAACACCAAATGACACTGAAAATCCTTGTATGCTTGCAGTGTGTGACTTGGTGAAGGCGGAGCATCCTTCCTTCCACTATGGAAAAGACGGGAGGACCTACCTCTGCAAGGCGACATGGAACACCAACAAGTGTTCACTGACACGTGAAGGACCAGAGGGGGTGAACTGCCTCCCCACGATCAGCAGACTCTCCAATCTGCCGTTCCGATGCAGAGCTGTGAGGGGAGCCGGAAGAATAAAGCTACAGCTGAAGGTCCCTAAAGATATTGAATGCCAGCTTGTTCAGGCTGACACACCATAGATATTTCATATCAGAGTATAATATGGACACACCATAAACGATACATCATTTAACTGATCTTACATGTTACACACATGGATAATATGGGAGTGATTGATTTAATGCAATATGCATAGATGTTGACGGCAGTATAACACAATGTGATTTAACACTTGCTACATACAACTCGAGCGTGTAATGCTTCTCCAACACCACTAACATGGCTTAGAAGATGGTGTCATTATGTCAGGCTACGCTAGATGAGGCTCTTCCGTGCATGGCACGAAGTATAGTCTGATTCCAGATTTAAACTACTTATTTTCTTTGAGTCTCTGTCGGCAGTTATAGGAAAAACAAGTCAGTACCTCCTCAGTATGTATTTCGTCCGCCATGTTGCAGTTGATGACGTCATGCACGTGCACTTGTCTTGCTATCAGAGTATCTGTAGCAAACAGTCGTTGCCTGTAGTTGTATTGTCAATTTGAACTATAGTGAACAATAGTAATCATGTTTGTGTCTTGTGCTCGGTGTTTATACCTGACTCCACACCTAGAACACGGCCGAGTACATTGATTTGGAGACTGTAGTTGGGTGATCCTGCGATATTAGTATACTAACATAATACTAGGTGTGAACGTGGTTCAGGACCTCGCTACGTGAAGTATAATATGTCCGTATTTTGCTGTATTATGTTTTTCTTTTTGAAATTGAGATCACATGGATAGATTGGATCATCACAGGAATACTCCGTACACTGTGGGGAGTATTCCTGATTCGTAATAAACTTTCAAATAAAAAATTGTTTTGAAATTCAAATGATATACTATATAGATTGAATCATAACAGGAATAAAAAGAATTAGATCAATTTGAATGAAACAGGTAAAGTATGCCTGTTGTGCATGTGCATTATAAGATAATGGTTAAATTTCATGATCGGCACTCCAATTATAGTGTACTTCTGTAAGTCAAGGTGAATGACTTAGATAGAAATTAAGACTTCTGTGTTATATCTTCTTGTGGGAGGTCAGCAATGGGAGAATGATGGAGACTGCTGGCAAAAAGGCCAAGGTGGTGCTGGCAGGTTTGAGCGGTTGGTGACAATTGTAATTGGCTGTATAACACTAGTTTCATACTGGTTAATTCTTTGAAAAGTTGCATGCTATTTTGCTGTTTGTTGCAAAAATGTAGAATATAGGTAAATTATTTGTTTCGTTGTAGTTTATCAAGTATAATGACTGCACATGTTGTGATATGTTTAATATGCATGACCTTTATATCCACATTGACCACCTTGCTTTTGTATAATTGTTTATATTATAATAAGTGGTAATGCTTGGGCTATTAACATTTCTCCTATTTGTGAGCCAAGCCTTGTAAGCATTCTGGTACTGATCCAGATTGATTGTTTCTTTGGGAGTACTATTTGTGGAGAACCTTTGTCACAGTTTGCATGTTTTGTAACATGATGCATGGCCACATTTCTTGACAACTTGTGCAAAGAGATTGGTTCCACTGATTGGTTGCGGAACTTACTCATTACAGTATGTTTGCACAACTTCCACTTGTGTTCACTTGTGCTGCTTGTGCATGATGTGTGGATGCATGCATGATTCCTTTTGTAATTGTTCTGAGACAGCTGGACTCTCATATTGCATCAACTGTGTTTATGATTCTATTTACAGTGGTTGATTGAAGTGTGTTCAGTGTATTATTGTATGTTTGTTAACGTGTGGTACGTATGTTTAGACATATTTATACATTTGATGCCATACCAAGAGCTACAGCTGTTGTACAACACTGCAAAGTGCTTAGCAAGAACAATCATCTCACATGAGGACAAAAATCCTTAGGGATCAGGTAAAAGGAAGATAATGGACACTGGCCATATGGATTGACGACGTCGGGTTAGTGTTAGTAGGTAGAGTTATGATTAATTGGGGTTAGATCTGGGATACTTTTTGACCTATAATATTTGGTTCAAAAAAGGATCCAAGATCTAACCCTACCCTTCTATGCATGCTCTACTACAGAGAGAGCATGACGCTAAGTGGATGTCATCAGTCCATATGGCCAGTAGGTCGGTTCATTTTACCTGATCCAAAGCCCTCTGTGCTGACGTCTTTCACATGAGAACCAGTCGTCTCTACAACGAGGAAAACGTTCCATTAGTGAGCAATTGAAACGCGTAGATTAGCCATCTTTTCGATTACGTAGATTGCACGTCATGTACAAATGTCTGCCAAGATGGACGTCACCATGGCTGACCAATTCGAGCTCCCGAACGACGAATTGACGAACCCCCTTTCGGCGCAATGGGGAATCGAAATTCTGTACGTAAAAACTTTGACAGCCTTCTTGATGATCGTTTTAAGCTTACCGACGGCGCCCGACCCGGAACACCCAGCCCCTGAGTCAAAGAAACGTGAGTGTCATTATTGTCCGTCTCTCGGCAACTGCTGCCGATCTTGACGAAAGTCTTCTACCTCCGTCTGTGACGCGTCCGTGCCCCCTTCCGACGGGAGGGACGGATCGAGACCAGTCGGTTGTGAACTCGTGGAATTTGCGCACAAAGAAAGTGCAAATGGGCCATAATTCCGCGAGTGTCCCGACGAAAAGCAATTAGATGCGTGGGCGACCAACTTTCGACTCGCTATGGACCGGAAACAATTAACCTCGCTAACGCTCGGTAATTATATTAGTAATGACATTGTGATGCCTATAAATATTACGAATATCGTTATCTGAATGATATTCATGGCTTAGACTGTAGCAGAGTCACGTATTTTTAGCTTATATCGACCTCATAGAAAATATTGATCTGGTCCGTTTACGTACAATAAATAAATAACCCTGAAAGCTCCTGCTATAGTTGGACAGTAAGAAGTCAAAAGTTGATCGAGAATGGCTAAGGAAATTCTGGCTATTTTCTGTATCCTTCTCGTGTTCTTCGTTAGCATGCAAGGTGAGTACTCCTTCTCTTCTGAATAGACCCCATCATAGCTCAAATACAAATGTATGGACACACTCCTGGAACTAGTACGGTCCTTCTCATATCAAAAAAGGTGTGTTATGTCGTCGAACAAAAAATCTCCCCAGTGTCCATACGCCACACATAATAATGCATAATTTAACTATATTATGGACAATATGGAGTTTTTGTGACCGGCAATTGCAAGAAAACACATATTTTTGGTCACCACTGGATAGTTCTGTACCATCTCCAGGAGGGTGTACATGTAGCAATATTTGCACTGCAATACATCACAGACACCAGAGTGGTCGTGGCGACCAGCAATAAAATTTCTCATTTTAACTGCATGATCACCACGAAGCCTATAGCACACCTAGGAGGGAATGCATGCTTTGAAATTTGTGTTAATAAGTTTGATATGGTCACTGGGCAGTCTGTGATAACCTGCAACAAAATGTGGAAATCCCTGACCAGTCACCAAGAGGTCTATTGCACCTTGGAATATGCATACAGCATATATTTTTTTCCCATTTAATGTGATAATAATTGTGTAAATAAAACTCTATTTATGTATACTGTGACATTTAATTAATAGGAATGTGAAGTACTCATTATAATGAAACACAAACAATAACTTGAAAAACATCTTTTTTGTCACCACTAGGTCTGTACCACCTCCAGAAGGGTGCACATACATGAATATTTGTGCTATGATGCATCACATGGACACCAGAGTGGCCGTGGTGAAGTCCAACAATAAAATTTGTCATTTTTACCACAGGCTACCCAGTGACCATATCAAACTTATTAGCACAAATTCTAATACATGTACTCCCTCCTGGGTGCATGTGCTATAGGCCTCGTGGTGAATAGCTAAAAATGACAAAATTTTATCACTGGTCACCACAGTCACTGTGGTGTCCATGTGTTGGATTAGAGCACAAATACTGACTCATGCACACTCTCCTGGAGGTGGTACAGATCTAGTGGTGACAGAATAGATACATTTCTCACCAATCACAAAAATGCGCTACTGTCCATATGATATATATATATATATAATATACATAAGTACATATTATACTTTTATATGTACATTCCAATGGAGGTGCTATAGACCTCTTGGTGACTGGTCAGGGAATTTCACATTTTATTGCAGGTTACCACAGGTTGCCCAGTGATCATATCAATATTATAAACTTATCAACACAAATTCTAATGCATGCACTCCCTCCTGGGTGTGCTATAGGCCTCATGGTGATCAGCTAAATGATACGACCCTCCCCTCACAATGCAGCCCCTATGGTGCGTAACTAGCTAAGTGTACACACAAATCGAATGTCAACCTTATAAATCTAATAAACGCATGAAACCTTAGAATTCAACAATATCGTATTAGAAATGGTTGGTTTGAGTTCAGTTTCACTTAGTCTTTTATTGGTTTCTTTGTAACCATGACTACAGTGTAGTAGTAGTAGTAGTGAGAGACATACCATATTATGCTCACAAGTCCATCACACCTGTGAACACATTCCCCATTCATCTGCTACAGCTGGGTTGTCAGTAATTGGTTATTCTGATGTCTGAATTCATATGCACCACACCCGTGTATGGTGTGATTGGGTTAAGACCAGTTATATACTCTGGAGAGGTCATATGGTGACCAGCCTCTAAAGGTAATGTTATTTCACCGTCACCACAAGGCTCATAGCACCTCTATTAGGGTGTATGTGCACACGTTTGTTACTAAATACATCACTTGAATGCCAGGGAAGCTGTAGTGACACATGATAACTATTATCATGTACAGATAATTATTGATATCATGATGTGATGGTGATGGTGATGGTGAGTGTGCAGATATAGTCATCTAGTCAGAACAACAAACAGTTCTGAATTAACAGCATTAGTGCATCTTACTCTGAAGCTATGTAGTATCATTGCTATAGCTCATGTCATCTCATTTGTTGTTAGCACTGCATATTGTGATGATGGACGTCATCATGGCCGGCCAATAATTCTAGGTCCCGAACGACGTTACGGCATACCCTACTTACGCCGAAAGGAAAGTGAAAAATCGTTGCACAAAATTTTTAGATAACTTCACGTTTTAAGAGTTCTGGTAATCGCATAGCGAGAAAAGTGCCACCGTGAAGGAAAGAAATGTGAGTTGCCTTTTCTTAAGCGTTGCGCAAACTCCAGCTTGTCTGTACAAACGTTCGTTACTTTATTCTGTAGCACGCCAATGCCCGCTCACACCAGCATCGACCAATATCGAATTTCGTTCACGAGCACTTTGAAACTCTCGGCGAATAAAAGCACAAATGGGACAAAATCTAGACTTTGTAACCCGGAAAATAATCAAAGAGTGGGCGCCAACTCTGGGCACCCCTATGCGACGGAAACAGATAACCTCGCGGTATAAACCGCTCGGTAATTAACGGATAAGCATATTAATAAGAGCTGCTCGCGTGGATTCGTTTCGTAGAAATAATATCGATATGAAGAGTTTGTTACCTCTGCTTCTTGGGATCTTTGTGACTACTCTCGTTTGCGTGGAAGGAACTGGTAAGTTTTTGTTTCTGTGAGAATATTGTTCCTTACAATAATGACGCTTGCTACCAATTACCTGGAAAATTTGACCATGTATACTCACTAGCTAATCTTATAGCTAGCTATAGCTGACAGTCTACCTTGTTCTTTACACAGTCGATCCTCCAGGTGGTGTACTGGTTATACTTGCTAGTAACCGGGTTGTGGTGTTCTCTATAACTCCCTCCTCGACGTCAGGAGTCACTTACCAAGTCCAATTCATCCCTAAGAGACCGTCTCTACCTACTCTGGAGCTGCAGCTTCCATATGCTGGACCTACAAGCTACTCTGGGCTCACTCCTGGTACCAACTACACCTTATCTGTAGTTGCGATTCTGGGAGACAAGACAAGTAGTGCAGTGTACAAGGAGTTTGTAACTCGGGGAGCAGGTATGCAGTCTAGTACAGTCATCTTAGTCCTGATCATGATCATGAGTAGCTGGAATCATGGAGACCTTTCACCTGTAGGACCAGTCAGGATGGCCTCTGTTGTGAGGTGATCCTAATACTGCCAATGTATACTGTACATGGGGATCAAATACAAACATCCTATGTCCTTTGATTGTATTATTATTGCAATGAAATCATATAACTTTTGATATTACTATTATAATTTGACTTGATCTACCCCAGTTCCCAGTGGACCTCCTCGGAACATGAGAGCAGTGAACATCACCTCCTCATCCATCACCATCACTTGGGATGAACCAGCTCAAGAACACATCAACCACCAGGATGGGATAAAGAACTATTTAGTGAAGTTGAACGGCACAATTCAAAATACCACAGGAAGGAGCTACACCTTCTCCAACCTCCATCCTGGGATCAAATACACGTTCACTGTGCTTGCAGTCAATGCTCTTGGACCGAGTGATGAAAGGAATTCTGCAATAACAACAGCATCTACATCCTCTGAAAGTCAGTATAATGTTATAATAATAATCATAACCATGATGTAATATAATATGTGTACGTTGTTACCAATAGCTATAGTTGTGGTATGGACCCATATACATGTGTACTACTGCCCACAGCAGACTGCATGTGGTATTGTGTATACAGTAACGTGTTGCCTGTACTGTATGTGATGTATGATTAACTGTGTCTGTGACTGATGACATTGGGTAGTTGGTACTGGCGATAATGCATGTTGTCTCTCATCTCTTCAGTTCCCTCTGGTGCAGTTAGAGGACTAAACATCTCCGCCATCTCATCAAGGAGTGTCACTTTAACATGGAATCCACCCGAAGCCAGTGACATCAACTCTCCTAATGGTCTAACTGGATATTATGTTGAGTTGAGAAGGTTTGAGAGGAACAGATGTGAAGGTCGTCTACAAAACACTACCACCAATGCTAGTACACCTCGAGTGACATTCAATAACCTTCAACCAGTGACAGCATATTGTGTGGTTGTGTTTCCAGAGAACGAGGTAGGAAGAGCTAGAGAACTCCATGTTACCTCAGGAAGGCATACCTTCACTACATCAGGAGAAGGTGAGTATGGAAATGTGCTGTGTGATGTTGGTTACTATGGCAACACACATTCTCCCTCCCCCAGCCCCATCCGACTCCCCGACACTGACCATAGTTCAACCACAGTTCACTCAGTTGACTCTAGCCTGGAGTGAACCCTCCCAACCCAATGGAGCCCTCACACAATACATCATCCAGTACAGAATGAATGGAGGTAACTGGAATGAGATCAGTACTACAGCTTTGAGTAGATACAAGGTCTTGAGCAGTGTATTTGAGAGTGGTAGGAGGTACCAGTTGAGGATGGCAGCAGTCAATGCTCACGGAAGGGGTCCATTCTCCACTGCAGTGGGGTTCACCATGCAACCTCCTGGTGAGTGGTAGGCAAGGAGTAGTATGGAGTTGTTTTAGAAGGTGATGGGTGTGTCATGTGGGTGTGTCCTCTCCACAGTTTACGACATCAAGTCCTGTAGACTGAACACATCATCTGCAAAGCTGATCTGGGAGCTCCGCCCCCAACCCTCACTAGGTGCTCAGTTGGTTCAATTGAGGTTCTCATTCTCCAGCAGTGGACAACCTATTGAACGATACTCAGTGAACAAGTCTGCTAGTGGACATGTGGTTACAGGTTTGGCGAACAAGGCTTTCCAGTTGTCTGTTGGACTAGTGTGGAGTGAACGTGAACGTCTTTACTTTCAATCCGATGACAAGGATGTTGGACCTCTTCAAACAGGTGTGTGTGTAGTGATGTCAAAGGCATATTAGTATCAGTACTGTAGTTACATGGAGTTGGTTTGGTTGCCTAATTCCCAGATCCAAACTGTTTTCCAAGTCAACCAAGAAATTTGGAAGCGAAATCAGTTAATCCCAATGGCTTCACTCTGACATGGTCGGAACCCTCCACTCCCAATGGTCAGATATCCAAGTACATCATCACTGTGAAGTCAAGGGATAGTAGACTCCCATATGAAGAGACATTTGAGAGTGTGTCCAATAGACTAACAGTGGAGGGTTTAGAGGAGGCAGTCCAATACAGAGTGAGAGTGAGAGCTGTGAATGAATTTGAAGAAGGACCAACTGTGGGATTGTCAGTGACCACAAGGGATTCAGGTTAGTTGGTGATGATGTGACAGTGTGGTTACCATAGTGACGGCCTTCGATTGTAACAGTTCCCAGTGGACCAGCCCTTAACATTGAAGTAGAGAGGATCAGTACTACAGCTGTTAGTGTGACGTGGGAAGCCCCTGACTATGAACACATTAATGCAGTGGGCGGGATCACAGGATATAGGGTTGTCATTGGAAACAGATGTAATCAAGATTTGACATCATCAGAAACTACAAAGTTGAGAGTGGTGTTTGACAATCTTGAACCAGGGTCTAGTTATTGTGTGAGGGTTTTCCCCCTCAACAATGTCGGTGTCACTCCTAACGATATTGTAAGAAAATCATCTGTAAGAGTGGATCTCCCCAATGTATTGCGTAAGTCTGTCATGGCATTGCACCACCACCATGTGTGTTATACTGCATGTATGTATTCCACAGCTCCACCAGTTCCTGTTGGACAGACTGTTGAGTGTACACATGCTGTTATTGTCTGGAAGGAGGTGGAGTCCAACGATGAGGAGAACCCTATCACTAACTACATTGTTGACATCACTGGTATCAATAAAGCTGTCCCTCTCCCTCCCGGTAGTGTGTACTATAACATGACTGGACTGTCCCCAGGAAGTACATATACTGTGAAAGTAGCTGCTAAGAATGGACTGGGAGTTGGTAGGAATGCCACCTTCACAGTTGTCACCAAACGTGAGTTGACAAGGGAGAACTCTTTCATGTAAAATGACCACAAGAATGTGATATATTGTGTCTCATCTCAATTCAGCTGCTGATAAGTGTGTGGTAAATAAGTCAGCCACAATTATGGGTAAGTTGATTTCTATTTCACATTCAGCGTATTGTGTGTAATGCTTCCTCAGAAACATCACTTGCTATGAAGCCATCTCTACCTCTAGCTCTCTATCTGTGCATGGTTGTGTGTATGTGTATGTATGCTGTGTGTGTGTGTGTACATGTGTGGGCCCATATGCATGGAGGCCAGATGTATCGGTGCCTACATGCATGAGAGTGAAGTGAGTGCAGAGTCCACTCCAGTTCATGCAGTACATGTGAGGACCACATTGAGACCTCTCATCACATCACTACCAGCAAGGACAGACTCTTTAGAGCAGATCATTCACAGTCTGTACATGTACAATATTTGTTATATGTATGTAAATGTACAGTATGTGTACATATGTGCATACATACATGTGTAAGGTGGAGATGTACAGTGTATGTACAAACACACATGCAACAGCTAACAGTGTACATCTATGTGTATGGTGCAGTAGTGACATTGAACTCAATCCATCTCATTTAGAATGCAGACTTGTCCCCACCAGGCCAAGCTCAGTAGTGCTGTTCAGAGATGGGATAACCTATAACTGCTTTGCTAAGAAGAAAGTCCAGAAATGCACCTCAGTTCAAGGACCTACTGCTCTCATGTGTGCTTCTGAGAGTACAAAGGTGACCATTCCCTTCCGATGTGATCCACTGAGAGGAACCATGGGAGGAAGGACATTCAGAATGAAGATTAAGGAACAAAACGATATTTCTTGCTCTCTGATATAACATGTTATTCTCACTCCTCCATGGATGCAGTACAGTAGATAAGAACAGATTCAATAATCAATGCAACATAACTAATCATTATTGTGGTTGAATATACATTGGAATCAATGTAACCATGGTGACAGATCTTACACAAATCTTATATATATCCCTACTCTTTGTCCCCTGCAATGGACTATGGATCTTTAATACAATAATACCAGCAGCATAGCAATATAAATAGTCTATGCATGTAACATCCATGCATACACAACTGTGTGTAATGTACATATTACATATCCTTTGTTTATTCTGCTCAAAATGATTGCAATAAATAGACATATCTTATGTTTATAACGTGTCCATCCTTAAAGAAGTGTACATAATTAAATTGCATTTTATTGGATATTATTAATTTCATATGAGGTTGAAACCTGAAATTCAATATTTATTATGCAATGTCATACCGTCTGTAGAAAATTATACTTGGTGGAGTACATGTATGTATGTATCCCATTCAGCCCTCTACCTCTAGGCTACAATGGTACGTTGGGAAATCAACCTGAACATGTGGTTGTGTGTGATATGATGTTGACCATGCACCACACTATTCAGAGATGTACATGGTTTGAAGTCTTATTAGTTTCAGTTTGCATTCACCAAAGATACATGTCTACCATTCCAAGGTTCAAATTTGTAATCTGAACTGGAAATTTGGAAGCAGACCATGTTATATTCCTGAAAGCCTCACTTTGACACGACCCTCCTCTCCCAATGCAGCCCCTATGGTGTGTAACGAGCTAAGTGTACACACAAATTGAAAGTCAACCTTAATCTAATAAATGCATGAAACCTTAGAATTCAACAATAATAGTATTAGAAATGGTTGGTTTGAGTTCAGTTTCACTTAGTCTTTTATAGGATTCCTTGTAACCATGACTACAGTGTAGTAGTAGTACTGAGAAATATGCTTTAATATGCTCACAAGTCCATCACATGCACCTGTGAACACATTCCCCATTCATCTGCTACAGCTGGGTTGTCAGTAATGGTTATTCTGTACATATTCTCCTGTTCTCCATCCAAAATCTGAGTTCATGAGCACCACATCCGTGTATGGTCCAAATTAAATGGGTGGGGACCAGTCATCCTAATACAATACCTCTGCCCACCAATAATAACCTAATCTGGGATTGCCCACGATGTTTATCCACCTTTTACGATATGTTCAAATATCACCAGTCATCAATCAACCTAGCAATATATAATGGCAGAACGTGGCAGTACAAATGTCTGGCTATGCAAGACTAATAATAGACCAAGAGAATGGTTTATGACCCTAATATAGATAGATAGATAGATAATTATTATCATTATAGTGCAACATGTCAAAATTACAGACACTAGGACATATCGTCCAGTGAAGCACTTATAGACAGACAAAAATATACATAGGCAAATAATCAGGAACAAAATCTGTCAGTCCACGTGGTACAGATCTCCTTCATAATTGCTGGACTTTGACTAAAATAATTATAATTAATATAATATTATACTTTTACAACTATTTATGTAATTACATACTAATATATACTAATATATACTATTATAGTCTGTTACTATGGTAATGGTAGTCGAGAAAGGGTAAAGACTGTGTATCAATCCCTGGAGACAGACTACTTCTGTGTACCACTCACCACTGATCCGATGCAGTTATTTCAACATGCCCAATAACACCACATGCAGTGTAGCCAGTGTCATGCAATAATTATTATTGCATTCTAATGTATTACGTACGCATAGGTATTCATTTTTGTAGGTATACCTGAATGGCTTCCCTCCTACATGGATGTGTGTACAGTATTGTTATAGTGTACTGTGGAGTTTTTCCTACAGTTGTGAATAGCCCATCAACAACAACTGATTGTGTAGTGAAGGAACTACAATGGATACAGTGTGTGTAGCTGCATGTATTGAGATGTAGTGAATAATCATGTAATCACGTGTGTACCTTGCACTCGAGCAGTGTTTGTACCTGACTCCATACATAGAACACGGTCGAGTACATTGTTTTGGATGCTGTACTTTGATAATTAATGATATTATATGAATATCATTATCTAAATGATATTCATGGGATAGACTGTAGCGGAGTTTCGACGCACAAACAAGTAGTATTAGGTATATTATCTAAAAAGGGATCAATCGGGTCCGATTACGTACAAGACGCTAAACAGTCCTTCGTCCAGAGAAATTCTGTCGGAACAGATCCTGCTATAGTTGGACAGTGAGACGTCAACTGTTGATCGAGAATGGCTAAAGACACTTTGGTTATTTTCTGTATCCTTCTCGTGTTCTTCGTTAGCGTGCAAGGTGAGTACTCCTTCTCTTCTGAACAGCTCCCATGCATATATCGATTAGCTTTCGTATTCGAATGTGCATTCATATAACCAATCGTTAAAACTCCAACTCTTACCAACGTTGTCTCTCTCCCCCTCCACAGCTGCCCTGCCTGTCCCCACTACTATTACATTCACTTCTGTACAATCAAGACAAGTTACTTTGTTCGTCCAATTCTCTGATGCTAGCGCTAATGGTAAACGTCTTAGTGTGACCTTCACATCACCTGGTGGACATACGGTAACAGGGGATGCTACCATATCAGAGACCTTTGCTACTCTATCACTCAGTGGACTCCTTCCAGGAACTACTTACACTGTGAGGGCTTTTGTTGTGGATGGTAGCAACCAAGGACAAGCTAAAGTGTCTACCGTCACTACAGCAGTAGATGGTGAGTTTGCCTCTATTTCTTGTCTCCCCATCATTCACTGTGTACTGGAGATAATGCATGTTGTCTCTTATCTCTTCAGTTCCCTCTGGTCCAGTTAGAGGACTAAACACCTCCTCCATCTCATCAAGGAGTGTCACTTTAACATGGAATCCACCCGAAGCCAGTGACATCAACTCTCCTAATGGTCTAACACAATATTATGTTGAGTTGAGAAGGTTTGAGAGGAACAGATGTGAAGGTCGTCTACAAAGCACTACCACCAATGCTAGTACACATCAAGTGACATTCAATAACCTTCAACCAGTGACAGCATATTGTGTGGTTGTGTTTCCAGAGAACGAGGGAGGAAGAGCTAGAGAACTCCATGTTACCTCAGGAAGGCATACCTTCACTACATCAGGAGAAGGTGGGTACGACAATGTGATGTGTGATGTCTGTTGCTATGACAACACACATTCTCCCTCCCCCAGCCCCATCCGACTCCCCGACACTGACCATAGTTCAACCACAGTTCACTCAGTTGACTCTAGCCTGGAGTGAACCCTCCCAACCCAATGGAGCCCTCACACAATACATCATCCAGTACAGAATGAATGGAGGTAACTGGAATGAGATCAGTACTACAGCTTTGAGTAGATACAAGGTCTTTAGCAGCGTACTTGAGAGTGGTAGGAGGTACCAGTTGAGGATGGCAGCAGTCAATGCTCACGGAAGGGGTCCATTCTCCACTGCAGTGGGGTTCACCATGCAACCTCCAGGTGAGTGGTAGTCAAGGAGTAGTATGGAGTTGTTTGAGAAGGTGATGGGTGTGTCATGTGGGTGTGTCCTCTCCACAGTTTACGACATCAAGTTCTGTAGACTGAACACCTCATCTGCAAAGCTGATCTGGAAGCTCCGCTCCCAACCCTCACTAGGTGCTCAGTTGGTTCAATTGAGGTTCTCATTCTCCAGCAGTGGACAACCTATTGAACGATACTCTGTGAACACGTCTGCCAGTGGACATGTGGTTACAGGTTTGATGAACAAGGCTTTCCAGTTGTCTGTTGGACTAGTGTGGAGTGAACGTGAACGTCTTTACTTTCAATCCGATGACAAGGATGTTGGACCTCTTCAAACAGGTGTGTGTGTAGTGATGTCAAAGGCATATTAGTATCAGTACTGTAGTTACATGGAGTTGGTTTGGTTGCCTAATTCCCAGATCCAAACTGTTTTCCAAGTCAACCAAGCAATTTGGAAGCGAACTCAGTTAATCCCAAAGGCTTCACTCTGACATGGTCGGAACCCTCCACTCCCAATGGTCAGATATCCAAGTACATCATCACTGTGAAGTCAAGGGATAGTAGACTCCCATATGAAGAGACATTTGAGAGTGTGTCCAATAGACTAACAGTGGACGGTTTAGAGGAGGCAGTCCAATACAGAGTGAGAGTGAGAGCTGTGAATGAATTTGAAGAAGGACCAACTGTTGGATTGTCAGTGACCACAAGGGATTCAGGTTAGTTGGTGATGATGTGACAGTGTGGTTACCATAGTGACGGCCTTCGATTGTAACAGTTCCCAGTGGACCAGCCCTTAACATTGAAGTAGAGAGGATCAGTACTACAGCTGTTAGTGTGACGTGGGAAGCCCCCGAGTATGATCACATTAATGCAGTGGGCGGGATCACAGGATATAGGGTTGTCATTGGAAACAGATGTAACCAAACTTTGACATCATCAGAAACTACAAAGTTGAGAGTGGTGTTTGACAATCTTGAACCAGGGTCTAGTTATTGTGTGAGGGTTTTCCCCCTCAACAATGTCGGTGTCACTCCTAACGATATTGTAAGAAAATCATCTGTAAGAGTGGATCTCCCCAATGTATTGCGTAAGTCTGTCATGGCATTGCACCACCACCATGTGTGTTATACTGCATGTATGTATTCCACAGCTCCACCAGTTCCTGTTGGACAGACTGTTGAGTGTACACATGCTGTTATTGTCTGGAAGGAGGTGGAGTCCAACGATGAGGAGAACCCTATCACTAACTACATTGTTGACATCACTGGTATCAATAAAGCTGTCCCTCTCCCTCCCGGTAGTGTGTACTATAACATGACTGGACTGTCCCCAGGAAGTACATATACTGTGAAAGTAGCTGCTAAGAATGGACTGGGAGTTGGTAGGAATGCCACCTTCACAATTACCACATGTGAGTCCAAAGGGAAACCTGATGTTGTTTCTACAATAGCTGATGGATGCATAGCTATGCAAATGTTTTAGTAGGCTGTCCTACGCAGCACACTGGATTCACACTGAACATGATATCAATGTGTCCAACTTAACTCATGACTCAACATGCAGAGGTGTAGTGGGGTATCCTGTACTGTGTGACACATTGTATTCACACTAACGGACATGAGAGTGACAGTCACTGTGTTTGTCAATGGCAGTCACTAATAATATTATGGTACATTGTTAGTTACTTTTGACGATATTTGTCTTTACTGGTTTTAGAATGTACTTTTTGCTCCGGTTGTGGCTACCATGGCAACATCTCCACTGTGTTGAAATGACATATACCCGCCACTACCATCAGCTCATAAACACTGTTGATGTATCTGTGTGTGCAGTGTGTGTGTGTGTGTGTGTGTGTGTGTTCTCAAGACTTACAGGTCTTCATCTATCACTAATTTGCCATTAACTCTGATTATTGTTTGTGCTATATGGTTTCATTTCTTGTAATCAAATCAAATTGAATAATTATTTAATCATAATATCAGTCTGTTGAATATGAATGTTACACTGTTTGCTTCAATGACATCTATATCATGTTACAGTATGACAATGGTCTTAATTCATGCATCAATTATGGGAAGAGATACATACAATGAACATTACAATACCTTCATCAGACCCTCAATGGGTGTATTTGAAGCCAGCTTCAGCTAATTATACACCTCATGCCAGTGTACAGGGAACTACATGTTCATGATACATACGTATGCATATGTGCATGTATATCTCATACATTGTACACAGTTTTGAGGATATGGTGACAGTAGCTGGGTGTGGCAGTGACCATGTACGGTAGAGAGTGGATTGCCTCAAGCTGACACCATCACACCATCCATCAAGTGCACCAATGCATGACTGAATGATTGCAACCTCATCGTCATAAATGTGACATCAACTCAATTTTAAGAAATCGCCCTAAGGACCTTTCTCATTTCCATTACCCATGCATATAATAATCTTGTTATGCAATATTAGCAGCAGTAATAGTCTATAGCTACTGTGCTATTTGTTTTGATTGTGCAATCCATACGTATACCCAACCAAGCAACACAAGAACTGCAATGTTAACCTTCCTACTTCCACCACTCCCTCATACGGTACATGCACTATATACAATGTATTGCACTGCTCTCCCTGGGCTAACATGTTTGTATAATGTGACTAATGGAGCACCACAACATATAGTACAGTAGCATTGTTTGTTATTGAATTAAGAAGCTTTACAATTCCATAAACAATGTAATAGAAAATTTATCATGGTTGTTTGTTGGGTTCAGTTTCACTTAGTCCTATATTGGTTTGGTGCTGCAGGTTCATTGGTACTGTACAAAACAAAATTACATTAGTGAACTAACGAAACCTTATAATGGGCATAATGAAACAATAACAAAATAACAGTAAACATGCGTAATTGATTTATCAATTCTCTTCCTCCTGTGTGGTACCATGGTAACATGATAATGAAGCAACAGTGTATGCCAATATGCTCCTAGCTAACATTATTATACATTGCTCCAACCAACCAAGTAGAAGTGCAAATCATTTCACAATAGTACTTTTGGCTATCTTCCTTATATAGAAACCATCCTCACAAATTCAACACAACAGAGCACACTGCTAGTAGTGTCTACCGTATAGTTACGTTGTGGTCATGTAACTGCCATCATTGTAGGCCGTATGAACACATCTCCACTACAAACGTGTTGACAGTTGTAGAGACCTCAAAAATTTATCATGATGATCTTATGGTTGTTGTATGGTTCAATTTGTGAAGCTTCCGTGTACAAGTGCTGCACCAGTGGTCAAGTGTAATAGTTTCAATATATACAAACATAATTACCTACAGCACAATTGATACAAGGTTAATTCAATTTACACATCACATTTAGGTATTCATGTCAGAGGATCTGTTCAATGCATAGGATCCCCGAATGCCTCCAAACACAACAATACACTAATGGGATTTTACTATTAAAATGCATAAATTATATGCAGGGCATTCATGTGTGATTGTGTACAGTTACATCTTCAGTTTCAGCACAGCAATTGATGCATTGTGTGTAGCCATCTTGTACTCAATGTACTGTACCAAACAATGGAACTCATGTTTATACCAGGCACTCTCCCTTTCACCAGGCCATAAATACTCTGATGAGTTAATTACATTATGAATTCTGGTTTAGTTAAGCTGTACACATGTGCGTGCACACACACACACACACACACACACACACACACACACACACATACAGCATGCACAAATA
The DNA here is from genome assembly GCA_964020155.1 of Chondrilla cf. caribensis. Classification (NCBI taxonomy): domain Eukaryota; kingdom Metazoa; phylum Porifera; class Demospongiae; order Chondrillida; family Chondrillidae; genus Chondrilla; species Chondrilla cf. caribensis. Next base: position 4,731,126 of record OZ026562.1, read on the forward strand.
CCCATATACACCATATATACACCATATATATACCACACATGTACACGAATGCATACACGCACACGTTTACAACCATGGGAGCATGATATACACACAAGCACACTTGATTATTAATTATTGCATAATCGTGTATTTATAGCTGAGGTTCAGATATACGAATAATAATAATAATATATGAATTTCGTTATTGTAATATTATTCATGTGTTCTGCTAATAATTGTTAGCCGACTTCGCTAAGTGTAGTACCAATTAAAACTTATTTCGTTGGTTTATCCACCTCCTAAAAGATCGGCCGGGTTTGATTACAAGACGCTAAACAGTCCTTCGTTCAGAGAAATCCAGTCAGAACAGATCCTGCTACAGTTGGACAGTAAGACGTCAACTGTTGATCGAGAATGGCTAAGGAGACTTTGACTATTTGCTGTATCCTTATCGTGTTCTTCGTTAGCGTGCAAGGTGAGTGCTCCTTCTCTTCCGAATAGAACTGTACAGATCTTGTCGACAGTGAGAAGCACCCAGTTGTCCTGTAGGTCACCGAGTGTGGTCTGTCCCGTGTTCCGCAGTTGATGGTACAGCTGCTAGTCAACTGTTCTGTTCCCTCTCGTATCTATGGTAACTCCACCTGAGTCCACACGAGCACAATGGTAGTCGGTCTTCTTCCAGTAGCGGCACACAACGCTGTTCCATGCAAATAGTACTGTAGAGTGTAGAGTGGTCGATTGTCCGGTACGAACGTGGGTGTCTTCACTGTTTGTACCGAGTGTACGGGATGGTGCTGTTTACTGGAGTACGAGTGTCTGTTGATCATTGGTGATTTGTTCTGACATGTCTCCGATCTTGTGCTAATGATCCGTGGTATACAGAACATTACTGGCATAATTTTGTCCTTAACAGCGCAAGCTGACTGCTAGAAACCACGAGAACTCTTATCAACGCTGCCTCTCTCCCCCTCCACAGCTGCCCTGCCTGTCCCCACTACTATTACATTCACTTCTGTACAATCAAGACAAGTTACTTTGTTCGTCCAATTCTCTGATGCTAGTGCTAATGAAAAACGTCTTGGTGTTACCTTCACATCACCTGGTGGACATGCGGTAACAGGGGATGCTGCCATATCAGGGACCTTTGCTACTCTATCGCTCAGTGGACTCCTTCCAGGAACTACTTACACTGTGAGGGCTTTTGTTGTGGATGGTAGCAACCAAGGACAAGCTAAAGTGTCTTCCGTCACTACAGCAGTAGATGGTGAGTTTGCCTCTATTTCTTGTCTCCCCATCATTCACTGTGTACTGGCGATAATGCATGTTGTCTCTCATCTCTTCAGTTCCCTCTGGTCCAGTTAGAGGACTAAACACTTCCTCCATCTCATCAAGGAGTGTCACTTTAACATGGAATCCACCAGAATCCAGTGTCATCAACTCTCCTAATGGTCTAACACGATATTATGTTGAGTTGAGAAGGTTTGAGAGGAACAGATGTGAAGGTCGTCTACAAAGCACTACCACCAATGCTAGTACACATCAAGTGACATTCAATAACCTTCAACCAGTGACAGCATATTGTGTGGTTGTGTTTCCAGAGAACGAGGGAGGAAGAGCTAGAGAACTCCATGTTACCTCAGGAAGGCATACCTTCATTACATCGGTAGATAGTGAGTATGACAATGTGATGTGTGATGTTTGTTGCCATGACAACACACATTCTTCCTCCCCCAGCCCCATCTGACTCCCCGACACTGACCATAGTTCAACCACAGTTCACCCAGTTGACTCTAGCCTGGAGTGAACCCTCCCAACCCAATGGAGCCCTCACACAATACATCATCCAGTACAGAATGAATGGAGGTAACTGGAATGAGATCAGTACTACAGCTTTGAGTAGATACAAGGTCTTTAGCAGTGTATTTGAGAGTGGTAGGAGATACCAGTTGAGGATGGCAGCAGTCAATGCTCACGGAAGGGGTCCATTCTCCACTGCAGTGGGGTTCACCATGCAACCTCCAGGTGAGTGGTAGTCAAGGAGTAGTATGGAGTTGTTTGAGAAGGTGATGGGTGTGTCATGTGGGTGTGTCCTCTCCACAGTTTACGACATCAAGTTCTGTAGACTGAGCACCTCATCTGCAAAGCTGATCTGGAATCTCCACTCCAAACCCTCACTAGGTGCTCAGTTGGTTCAATTGAGGTTCTCATTCTCCAGCAGTGGACAACCTATTGAACAATACTCAGTGAACAAGTCTGCTAGTGGTCATGTGGTTACAGGATTGGCAAACAAGGCTTTCCAGTTGTCTGTTGGACTAGTGTGGAGTGCACGTGAACGTCTTTACTTTCAATCCGATGACAAGGATGTTGGACCTCTTCAAACAGGTGTGTGTGTAGTGATGTCAAAGGCATATTAGTATCAGTACTGTAGTTACATGGAGTTGGTTTGGTTGCCTAATTCCCAGATCCAAACTGCTCTCCAAGTCAACCAAGAAATTTGGAAGCGAAATCAGTTAATCCCAAAGGCTTCACTCTGACATGGTCGGAACCCTCCACTCCCAATGGTCAGATATCCAAGTACATCATCACTGTGAAGTCAAGGGATAGTAGACTCCCATATGAAGAGACATTTGAGAGCATGTCCAATAGACTAACAGTGGACGGTTTAGAGGAGGCAGTCCAATACAGAGTGAGAGTGAGAGCTGTGAATGAATTTGAAGAAGGACTAACTGTGGGATTGTCGGTGACCACAAGGGATTCAGGTTAGTTGGTGATGATGTGACAGCGTGGTTACCATAGTGACGGCCATTCATTATTTCTAGTTCCCAGTGGACCAGCTGTAAACATCACAGTAGAGAGGATCAGTACTACAGCTGTTAGTGTGACGTGGGAAGCCCCTGACTATGAGGACATTAATGCAGTGGGCGGGATCACAGGATATAGGGTTGTCATTGGAAACAGATGTAACCAAAATGTGACATCATCAGAAACTACAAAGTTGAGAGTGGTGTTTGACAATCTTGAACCAGGGTCTAGTTATTGTGTGAGGGTTTTCCCCCTCAACAATGTCGGTGTCACTCCTAACAATGTTGTAAGAAATTCAGCTGTAAGAGTGGATCTCCCTGATGTATTGCGTAAGTCTGTTGTCGTGTTGCATCACCACCATGTGTGTTATACTGCATGTATGTATTCCACAGCTCCACCAGTTCCTGTTGGACAGACTGTTGTGTCTTCTCATGCTATCATCATTTGGAAGGAGGTGGAGTCCAACGATGAGGAGAACCCTATCACTAACTACATTGTTGACATCACTGGTATCAATAAAGCTGTCCCTCTCCCTCCCGGTAGTGTGTACTATAACATGACTGGACTGTCCCCAGGAAGTACATATACTGTGAAAGTAGCTGCTAAGAATGGACTGGGAGTTGGTAGGAATGCCACCTTCACAGTTGTCACCAAACGTGAGTTGACAAGGAAGAACTCTTTCATTTTAAGGCAAACATGTATATGACATAATGTATCTCACCTCTATTCAGGTACTGGTGCTAAGTGTAATGTGCCATCCACTTCAACACCTACTCCATCATCAAGTATGTTATCTAGTGTTATTACTACTGGATTGATACTTACCAGATCAATTGTGTATATAATATATATATATTGCACACACACACACACAAACACACACACACACACACACACACACACACACACACACACACACACACACACACACACACACACACACACACACACACACACACACACACACACACACACACACACACACCTACAGTATCCACTCTCTTTACCAACCACAGCCACACCCACTTCGGTACCCACTTCAGTTCCCACTTCAACACCCACTTCGGTACCCACTTCGACACCCACTTCAACACCCACTTTGACACCCACTTCAACACACACTTCAGTACCCACTTTGGTACCCACTTTGGTTCCCACTTCAACACCCACTTTGATACCCACTTCGACACCCACTTCAGCACCCACTTCAACACCCACTTCAGTACCCACTTCAACACCCACTTCGGTACCCACTTCGGTACCCACTTCGGTACCCACTTCGGTATCCTCTTCAGTACCCACTTCGGCACCCACTTCAGTACCCACTTTGGTACCCACTTTGGTTCCCACTTCAACACCCACTTTGATACCCACTTCGACACCCACTTCAGCACCCACTTCGACACCCACTTCGGTACCCACTTCAACACCCACTTCGGTACCCACTTCAGTACCCACTTCGGTACCCACTTCAACACCCACTTCGACACCCACTCCAGTACCCACTTCAGTACCCACTTCAACACCCACTTCAGTACCCACTTCAACACCCACTTCGACACCCACTCCAGTACCCACTTCGGTATCCTCTTCAGTACCCACTTCGGTATCCACTTCAGTACCCACTTCGGTACCCACTTCAACACCCACTTCGGCACCCACTTCAGTACCCACTTCGATACCTTCTTCAACAATAGCCAGTATGTAACCAAACATGCCCTATAACTAGTACTAATTTGTAATGTTTATTTGTTACACCTGTGTACATGTTTGTACATTATACCAATTACATGTCTAATACCTCAGAATAGAATCTAATTTGTAATAATTTATTGTGTGTATTGCTTCCCTAGGCCCATCACATACCATCGAATCGTCTGATGTCTTTACATCGTCAGAAGCTGTTACTTTTACTCAAGAGCCTTCATCAACACCCACTTCAATACCCACCTCAACACAGCCTGCAACACCTACTTCCTCACCTACTTCAACACCTACTTCAACACCATCAAGTATGTTATCTAGTGTAATTACTACTGGATCAATACTTACCAGATCAATTGTGTGTGCATATATATACATATGTACACTGAATATGATGTATTTCTTCCTTTTTATTGACGCACACACACACACACACACACACACACACACACACACACACACACACACACACACACACACACACACACACACACACACCTACACTATCCACTCTCTTACCTACCATAGCCTGTCCCGAATATTTCATATTTCCTCGTACAACTGTTGGGGAGACAGCTACGATCCCCTGTTCCGTTGGTGCTGATGGTGCAGGGATGTGTGGTGACATCACATCAAGGTGTGGGAAGGGAGGAGTCTGGGGGAGCGTGAACATGAGTCAGTGTACATTCAGGAGAGACGTCCCCGGTCACCACATTCTGTGGCTAGTGGAATTGGATGGGCTAGACCTGATGTCACTACCGGAGCTGATAGTGAGTTATTATACTATTGGATACCATTGGATACTATTACATTACTATATAAGGGATGTGTATGAATGTCAGTGAATTGTGTACTAACATGCATCATTTACGTGCACATGTACATATACCTAGCATGTGTATGTATGTACACATGTTGACATATGGACACTGTGTATGTGCAGGGTGTGTATGTACATGTGTTATTACCATGTACATGCACATGTAACAAGTGAACATATGTACATAGGTATTTACACGAGTGATGTATGTGTACATGTGGTATGTTGCGTGCATGGGCAACTTCAAAGGAAAACTAGTGCACACATTCGTGATATGTGCACACTTCCCTGATGTACGCACACTTTATTGGATGTTGCATTGTGGATAATTGGTTATTTCCTATTCACACGTCTACTAATCATTGCTCAATCAAAGGTGCGCCCATGCAACATACCACATAATAACTGAAGTACCTCTGGAGAAGCTGTAGCGGATAATTCATTAATTAACTTACATTACAACTTACATAAAATTAATTACGCCCTCGGTATCAATTAGGCAAAGGTGTCTGTATATCCGCTACAGCTTCTCCGAAGTACTTTAGCTATTACATGTAAGTGCATGTGTGTTTGCATATGTAGTATGTATATCCGTAATTGAGTACATGTACACATACACCACATTTAACATCTAATGTTCTTATTGGTAGAATGTAGTCAGGAAGTTAAATGCCAGGCAGCCACTAGATGTGGTGAACATCACAGATATCACCAGACCCAGCCTTAGTGGAGGGCGTGTCTACTCCATCCAAATCTCAGATAACACTACTTTTGGTAAAGTTCGGGCGGTCATCAGTCCACGCGTATTGCGAGGAACTATTCTTTGGAGAGGGAGTGAGTGACGTCATCCATGTACAGAAATGCTGTACATGTGTACAATGTACACATCATGCATGTACAGTAGTAGTAATACAGTACATGTACATGCATATGTATGTACATATATGTGTATGTGGCCGTATGTATTTGGGCATTCAAATGTGGTGTAAAACTAGTGTACACACTGTACACATACAGCAAACAGGAACACTCCATCAGTAGGAAGCACGAGTTTCATTGTGGGTGAAGTCCTTTGCATTGAAACACTGAATGTCCCTTTTAACATGTAGCAACTGAAACAAGGATGCATTCAACAATGGCTCATTTTAGTTTCATCACCTATTTCCCATCTGAACCAACAGCTCTGTATACTGCACATACATACGTACTTCAGAATACAGTACATACTTCAGTATACTGTAAGTGCGCACTCCTGTATAACCTATTAGCATTGTACTTCACATGTACATACTGTACATACATACTTTAGTATACAGTACATACTTCAGTATACTGTAAGTACGCACTCCTGTATAACCTATTAGCATTGTACTTCACATGTACATACTGTACATACATACAGTATGCACAATGTGCGCAAGATACAATGAATGGGAAGGCTTGAAAATAAGAACACGAGGGTTCTCTCGTGTGATCATTTGCAAAATTTACAGGATGCCAACTTTACATGCCTGATGCAGTGCTCATGGTCCACATGGGGACGCACAGCCCTTATGGGCCATACGTGCATACATATTTACAGTTGTGTACTGTATGTACATACATGTATAGCAGGACCACTCACAAATACTGTGAGTGTGATTTAATGAGTGTGTTACGTGTGATGTTCTCTACACTGGGTATACAGACGGCTGCAATTGCTGTAGCAACTCTGAGATTGACGTGTTCGGGTCAAACTCCACTTCTGCTCAAATCTGCGATAGTGAAGATTGTACACACGTTCCTTGTTTGTGTGAGAATGGCGAGAATAAGGTGAGTACAGGTTTGAATGAACAAACAAGAATCTGTACACAGGTATACAAAGACACGTGGATACTGTACATATTGACCCACACAGACTGTTTGTTTATTGTATATGTACAGACTGTAAACACGTAGTGTTTCTTCTCCGATGTTACAGTGTGGGACACGTTACTTCAGTAGAGGTTCCAACTCCAACTGTTATCTGGACACTGATGGGGATGGGATCCCGGATATCAAAGTAGGTTGTGATCAAGAGGAACTTACTGCCATGTACATGTTGTGTGTGCCACAGCTGAGTGTTGCATGTACATGTTGTGTGTGCCACAGCTGAGTGTTGCATGTACATGTTATGTGTGCCACAGCTGAGTGTTGCATGTGCATGTTATGTGTGCCACAGCTGAGTGTTGCATGTACATGTTATGTGTGCCACAGCTGAGTGTTGCATGTACATGTTATGTGTACCACAGCTGAGTGTTGCATGTACATGTTATGTGTGCCACAGCTGAGTATTGCATGTACATGTTATGTGTGCCACAGCTGAGTATTGCATGTACATGTTATGTGTGCCACAGCTGAGTGTTGCATGTGCATGTTATGTGTGCCACAGCTGAGTGTTGCATGTACATGTTATGTGTGCCACAGCTGAGTGTTGCATGTACATGTTATGTGTACCACAGCTGAGTGTTGCATGTACATGTTATGTGTGCCACAGCTGAGTATTGCATGTACATGTTATGTGTGCCACAGCTGAGTATTGCATGTACATGTTATGTGTACCACAGCTGAGTGTTGCATGTACATGTTGTGTGTGCCACAGCTGAGTGTTGCATGTACATGTACACAACATGCATACATGATGGTACACTCTTGACTGTGACAATATGCTATTCTTGACAGGATCCATGCGTGGGGTGCTGTATGGAAGAATTCAACATTTTCCAGTGGCCGCAGGTCAAGTACGGTGAATCAGTTGAAGCAAACTGTTCAGGAATACATCCATTATTTGGTGGTTCCAGGATCGGTAGAACCTGTCGCCAGAATGACACATGGGATCCTGTGGACATTGGCTCCTGTACCTTCAAGAACACCGCAGGAAACACATCCATCATCCTCTTCAATACCACTGTCAAGGGTCAAAACGTGAATAAAGTGGCTGTTGCTAGAAGAAATCTCATGAAGCAGGTATTGAGTGTGCTGTGATCTCTGTAGGTCCTGTGTGTGTTGACTGCATTAGGAAGACCATGCTTTGCATTTGCTGTATTTGTACAGTGTGTACTGTATGCACAGTATGTACTGTATGCACTGTGTGTACTGTATGTACTGTGTGTGCTGTGTGTACTATGTGTACTGTATGTACTGTGTGTACTGTGTGTACTGTGTGTGCTGTATGTACTGTGTGTACTGTATGTACTGTGTGTGCTGTATGTACTGTGTACTGTGTGTACTGTGTGTACTGTGTGTACTATGTGTACTGTATGTACTGTGTGTACTGTGTGTACTGCATGTATAAATGTACATACACAAGCTTGTTGATGGTGTGTGTATACTCACAGGCTAGCACCTTCACTCATTTCAACGTGACAGTAACAGAAGTGGCCAACATCAGCACCACCACACCCAATCGGAGACTGGTCATTTTTGCTGTTGTGTTCCCTGAGAACACACCACTAGTGAAGAACTTCACCACTTCCATCAACGATGGTGGGAAGTTCAACTATATCCAAGGAGTAGTGCCTTCAGGTACACCATGTGTGGAATGTATGGTTATGTATGCAGTGTGTGCTAGGTGCAGTGTGTGCTACATGCAGTGTGTGCTACATGCAGTGTGTGCTCAAAAGGGTTTATAGTGGTCATTTGGTGGTAGTCACAGGTAACGTCGGTCTGACATGATGTTATTCCTCCCTCCCCCTCATGTAGATGTCTGCTCCTGTTCGGACAGCGGACAGAATGGACTGAGGAGACTCTGCATTGGGACGACTGCCGCTCCTTGTTATTGCGATGGGAGTGCAAACTGTAAGGTCAGTACTAACAGGATGTGCATGCATACAGCTCTTTCCTGCATGAAGTATGGTGGATTGAAAGTGGCAGATCATCTGGATATTTGCTAGTACTTGTATATTGCCTTGGTACTTGGGAATTGGGTGGATGGAAAGGTTTGGCAGATAAATGAGAATCCACTGTATGTTCGGGTATAGGGGATAGGGCCGTATACTCCTGAATGTACACATGTATGTACATACATGTGTACATATGTACATACATAAGTGCATATTACTACATAGTTTACTTTGGTACATACTCCTGGTGTACACCCATGTAGTATACGAGTTATATGTATGTAGAGGTATGGAAGAGACAATATTTTGGTTCAATTGAGATGAGTGATTCAGGAAGATGACCGGCCTTGAGAGAAAGCTGTTTGTACAGATTCCAATGAAAATATATTTCGTTTTACTGACACATGGCTCTCACTGAGTGATTCCACTGTATCCAGACCACATCCACTGTCTGGTGGCTGCCTGTGATAGGCCAGCTACTTCCACTGTCTCCAGACCACATTCACTGTCTGGTGGCTGCCTGTGATAGGCCAGCTACTTCCACTGTCTCCAGACCACATTCACTGTCTGGTGGCTGCCTGTGATAGGCCAGCTACTTCCACTGTCTCCAGACCACATTCACTGTCTGGTGGCTGCCTGTGATAGGCCAGCTACTTCCACTGTCTCCAGACCACATCCACTGTCTGGTGGCTGCCTGTGATAGGCAGGCTACTTCACAGTGCCTTGTCATTGTGTTGCTGATCTCTCGGCATCTCTCTCTCCTTCACAGTGTGTTGACCCTTACACCCCTGAACCTGGTGGTACGTGTGCTTTGGACACTGACGGAGACGGGATGGCAGATTACCAGGACAAGTGTCCGTACCAGTTTGGAGAGGACTGCACGACACCGACTCCACCACCACCATCACTGCCCCGGTGTACCAGGGTAACAGATACCACCTGGGGGCTCTCCTGGAGTGATGCTGCACATGGTGTCACACTCTACACTCGATGTCCTGGAGGAGTTGATGTATCTGCAGGTATAGTGCAAACATATGTACATTCATACTGTATATGGCTATTCTACATACTGTACTCCTTGCATGCACTCTGTACTCCCCATACACAACATAGCAGGATACGTACATACGTACATTGAAACACATGTTTTTTGTGCACCTGTTGAGTACACCTGGTTCTTATAAGTGTTCATTCTCTTGTGTTGCTGACGAGCACAGGTCTTGCCAGTAGGAGGTGTGGGCTGGATGGGAGGTGGGGTGAGGTGAATGCGACCAAGTGTATCTCCAGAACTTTCATTAGCATCCAAAACAAGGTGTGTATGTGAGGTGGTAGTGGTTTGTAAAGAGATTCACAACCACCGGTACACACCTGCTCAAGCACACTTCCCACATCACCACACACACACACACACACACACACACACACACACACACACACACACACACACACACACACACACAGACGCACGCGCGCACACACACACACACACACACACACACACACACACACACACACACACACACACACACACAATATTGTCTTCTAATCACACAACTTCATCTTTCAGAATACAAATGTCAAGCAAGTGTTGACCAAAACTATTGCATCGAACCGCAGTCTAAGTTCTAGTGAGAGGGAAGTTGTTGCTGGGATAACTGAAGAACTCAGAAATGCTCTCAATGCCACCAAGGGTAATACCAGCATTCTTCCAAAAGACCTCACAATAGCTACTGACTTCATAGAGGATTTAGCTGGGTAGGTGGTGATGCAGGGAGACTGATGTCATATGTACATGTCATCTTTTGTTGAATAAGTACGTATACACAGTTCAGTGATGAAACAATTGTCAGGCATAAATTTTGGTCTGGGTCAATTTTTACAGGTTTCCTCTCAGTCGTTTTCCATAGGCTCTCAAAGCAAAACAATTTCTTTGGAGGTTGTGTGTACCTGGTGTCTGTGGTACTATTATCATTAAGATAAAATTTTGATGCCTCAATTTATCCCATGGACTAACTGGAGGAGCAAAATGTAGTCCTATGGTACACAGAGGTGGAGAAATTTATCCTACCTAACTGAAATGAGTAATTTGAGTCAAAAAACTTGTACATGGGGCTGCCACTCCGTACTCAAATTACTTGGGTATCTCTTGCCTTCGCTGGATTTTGTCTCTTTTTCGAGTTAATTTCGTTCAATACATACAGTACATACAGTACACACAGTACACACAGTACACACAGTACACACAGTACATGCAGTACATACAGTACATGCAGTACATACAGTACATACAGTACACACAGTACACACAGTACACACAGTACACACAGTACATGCAGTACATACAGTACATACAGTACACACAGTACACACAGTACACACAGTACATGCAGTACATACAGTACACACAGTACATACAGTACATACAGTACATGCAGTACATACAGTACATGCAGTACATACAGTACATACAGTACATGCAGTACATACAGTACACACAGTACATGCAGTACATGCAGTACATAAAGTACATACAGTACATACAGTAATGAATAATACAATATATTGTCCAGCAAGTAGCTACACAGGTGTGAAGCTAAGTCTGTTGATGTGTGCACACATGTCTGTGTTAAGTACATATATCTCTGGTTAAGGTAGTGGTAGGTCATTGTTGAATATACCCTTCGTCCATGTAGCCTCAGTGTGAACAATGGTCTGTTTGCTGGCCGGGATAGTGCGAAGCAGAAGATGGTGAGTTGCTGTGTGTAGCCAATCTTCTCCAACTGAGCAAGGAGTAAGTTCATGTGTCCAGGTTCACTCACTGCAGTGAGTTCATGTGTCCAGGTTCACTCACTGCACTGAGTTCATGTGTCCAGGTTCACTCACTGCAGTGAGTTCATGTGTCCAGGTTCACTCACTGCAGTGAGTTCATGTGTCCAGGTTCACTCACTGCAGTGAGTTCATGTGTCCAGGTTCACTCACTGCAGTGAGTTCATGTGTCCAGGTTCACTCACTGCAGTAAGTTCATGTGTCCAGGTTCACTCACTGCAGTGAGTTCATGTGTCCAGGTTCACTCACCGCAGTGAGTTCATGTGTCCAGGTTCACTCACTGCAGTGAGTTCATGTGTCCAGGTTCACTCACTGCAGTGAGTTCATGTGTCCAGGTTCACTCACTGCAGTGAGTTCATGTGTCCAGGTTCACTCACTGCAGTGAGTTCATGTGTCCAGGTTCACTCACCGCAGTAAGTTCATGTGTCCAGGTTCACTCACTGCAGTGAGGTTACAGTTGAGGGAAGTGTTATTGAGGTCAGTGGTCATAAGTAGATTTGACCGTGCCTCCTGTTCCCACCTCAGGATGTGGTGAGTGTGATCAGTGGAGTCTTGGACAGTAGGAATGACCCAGCGTTCAGGACCACTAGCACAACTGAGGTAGATACTGTATGTACTGTATGTACTGTGTGTACTGTATGTACTGTATGTACTGTATGTACTGTATGTACTGTATGTACTGCATGTACTGTGTGTACTGTATGTATTGTTATCACTGTATGTATAGTATGTACTGTTTGTACGTACGTATATGTACGCTGTGTGTACATTGTATGTGTACAAGGGCATATATGCACGAATATTGGTGTCTCTATATGTGTCATAGGGACACCAGGGAGGCCGTGGTGACTGTCTCCAATAGTAATTTATCACAACGGTCACCACCAGCTCCCTACCAAGGAGGCTGTACATGTGTGGATCTTTGTATTCATGTGCAATACAGAGACTGAGGAGACCACACCATATACTGATATGTGTCTATACCTTCCACTTCAGAAGAAGCCTGCAGTGTCCATCCTCAGAAGTACTGAAGAGCTGGCACGGACTGGATTCATAGAGCAGGGTAACTCAGTGAAGGAAAAACGAGATTATGTGGCAGATTCAAATATTGGTGAGAGTGGTGGATGTGTGCAACTGGTGAGAGTGGGGGATGTGTGCAACTGGTGAGAGTGGAGGATGTGTGCAACTGGTGAGAGTGGTGGATGTGTGCAACTGGTGAGAGTGAATGTGTGCAACTGGTGAGAGTGGATGTGTGCAACTGGTGAGAGTGGAGGATGTGTGCAACTGGTGAGAGTGGAGGATGTGTGCAACTGGTGAGAGTGGATGTGATCAGTCATGCTGTGCTCTCCTCCTGGTCTGCAGTGGTCCAGTCCAACAGACTGAATCCTCTCAGCTCAACCTCGGCTTCATTGCAAGTACACTTCCCTACTAATCTTATGGAGTTCAGTGAATTCGCAAGAACAAGGTTGATCCCCAGAGTAGTCATTCCTGGAGATTTCCTCAAAGCGTTAGTAACAGGTACGCATGTGTGTACAGTGTTAGTACTGTGTACATATGGGTACAGTGTTAGTACTGCGTACATGTGGGTACAGTGTTAGTACTACGTACATGTGGGTACAGTGTTAGTACTACGTACGTACATGTGGGTACAGTGTTAGTACTACGTACGTACATATGGGCACAGTGTTAGTACTGTGTACAAGTGAGTACAGTGTTAGTACTATGTACATGTGGGTACAGTGTTAGTACTACATACATGTGGGTACAGTGTTAGTACTACATACATGTGGGTACAGTGTTAGTACTACGTACATGTGAGTACAGTGTTAGTACTACATACATGTGAGTACAGTGTTAGTACTATGTACATGTGGGTACAGTGTTAGTACTAGTATTAATAAATTAATACTCTGCCTCAACCTCAACTATCGGACACACCCACTACATCAACAGCCACACCCACTAATGATGCTGAAACTGAACAAACGATCGACGTTGTCAGCTTCACTCTGAACAACATTCAGGAGCACCTTCCACTGCAGCTCGCAGCTCAGGAGTGAGTTACCCTACACCTCAACCCAGGTTGTCGACTAGCTCTGAATTGACCTATTTGTTCTCTGCAGAGACCAGTCTGACAGCAGTAGACGGGTTAAACCGGGATCACTGGTAGTCTCCAGTCAGGTGGTTGGTGTGGGGAATACAGCTGTCACTAGTGGAGAAACTGTCAATATCTCCTTCAACCTTTTAGTATGTGTGTGTGAGAGTGTTTGTGTGTGTGTGTGTGTGTGTGTGTGTGTGTGTGTGTGTGTGTGTGTGTGTGTGTGTGTGTGTGTGTTTGTGTGTGTGTGTGTGTGTGTGTGTGTGTGTGTGTGTGTGTGTGTGTGTGTGTGTGTATACGTGCATGTGGTGTGCATGTACATGTGTATTTGTGTGAGTACATATGTGTCTCATTATCTAGGCACTAATTCTCTCAATTACTCATTGATCCCTCTCTCATGTCTGTCCCCAGGATGATGCAGAGAACATCACCGTTGGTCCACGCGAGAGGAAACTCATTAGATGTGCCTTTTGGAACTTCACGGGAGGACGGGGTGGATCCGGAGCGTGGTCGTTTGATGGGATCAGTACAGTCTCTCGCAATGGAACACACGTGAAATGTACATCGAATCACCTCACCAGTTTCATTGTTCTGGTCAGCGTTGTACCTAGCGAGGAGGTGAGAGGCCATGTCCACTTCTAACCTCATGTTGATATACCATCCACTCATAGTCAACATATATAATGTCGTGTGTACATTACATATTACTGTATGTACATATGTGTATAAAATAAGATTACCTAACGTAATAATACCTGGCACTTTACATACAGTATGTACATGTACGTACAGTATGCACATGTACATACTTACACATACGTACCTACCTACCTATGTGATGTGGGATGTACAGCTTGTTCATGGTATCTCCTGTCCTCCCTCCCTCCAGCCTCCCACAGCGGTGTTCCCCTGGATCACTTACATCGGGTGTGGGATATCTCTGCTCTGTCTCCTCATATCCATGGCATTCTTCCTGTCTCTCAGGTGAGGTGCAGTGGGAAGTGGAGTTCCATTAACCTGATGGAGTCCACTGGAAGTGTGGTCTCCTAGTCCATGTACTGTCCTGTGTAGCACCATGTATCCTTGTTATTACCATCCACTGGGTACTCACTGCCAGCCATTGAGACACACATGTACAAGCAACACATCATACATGTACTCTTGAGTGATCATGCAAGCAAAAAAATGTCAATTTTTTGAGTTGTCACCACGGCCTCTCCTGTGTGCACGTGATGCATCATGGCTCAAATCGGAATGCACAGACACGCTCCAGGACCTGGTAGCTACCTTCTAGTAGCAAAAAGTTGCATTTTGATGTTGACCAAAATTTCCCCCTATTGCCAATATATATACTTTGTATGTAGATTCATATATAAGTGTATTACGCCTTGTGGTGATCACCTAAGCAATTTGAGATTTCTTTGCTGGTCACCAAGGGCTACCTAGTGTCCATACCAAACTCACCAACACAATTTCGGAAGCATTCTGATTGTCCTGAGTGCGCTATAAGCCTCGTGGTGACAAGCAAAAAAATGTCAATTTTTTAAGTTGTCACCACGGCCTCTCCTGTGTGCACGTGAAGCATCATAGCTGAAATCCAAATGCACAGACACGCTTGTGGACCTAGTAGCTCCCTTCTGATAGCAAAAAGTTGCATTTTGATGTCGACCAAAATTTCCCCCTATTGCCAATATAATATTATATACCTTGTATGTAGATTCATATATAAGTGTATTACGCCTTGTGGTGATCACCTAAGCAATTTGAGATTTCTTTGCTGGTCACCAAGGGCTACCTAGTGTCCATGCCAAACTCACCAACACAATTTCGGAAGCATTCTGATTGTCCTGAGTGCGCTATAAGCCTCGTGGTGACAAGCAAAAAAATGTCAATTTTTTGAGTTGTCACCACGACCTCTCCTGTGTGCACGTAATGCATCATAGCTGAAATCTGAATGCACAGACACGCTTGTGGACCTGGTAGCTACCTTCTAATAGCAAAAAGTTGCATTTTGATGTCGACCAAAATTTCCCCCTATTGCCAATATATATACCTTGTATGTAGATTCATATATAAGTGTATTACGCCTTGTGGTGATCACCTAAGCAATTTGAGATTTCTTTGCTGGTCACCAAGGGCTACCTAGTGTCCATGCCAAACTCACCAACACAATTTCGGAAGCATTCTGATTGTCCTGAGTGCGCTATAAGCCTCGTGGTGACAAGCAAAAAAATGTCAATTTTTTGAGTTGTCACCACGACCTCTCCTGTGTGCACGTAATGCATCATAGCTGAAATCCAAATGCACAGACACGCTTGTGGACCTAGTAGCTCCCTTCTGATAGCAAAAAGTTGCATTTTGATGTTGACCAAAATTTCCCCCTATTGCCAATATATAATACCTTGTATGTAGATTCATATATAAGTGTATTACGCCTTGTGGTGATCACCTAAGCAATTTGAGATTTCTTTGCTGGTCACCAAGGGCTACCTAGTGTCCATGCCTAACTCACCAACACAATTTCGGAAGCATTCTGATTGTCCTGAGTGCGCTATAAGCCTCGTGGTGACGAGCCAAAAATTGTCAATTTTTTGAGTTGTCACCACGGCCTCTCCTGTGTGCACGTGATGCATCATGGCTCAAATCGGAATGCACAGACACGCTCCAGGACCTGGTAGCTACCTTCTGATAGCAAAAAGTTGCATTTTGATGTTGACCAAAATTTCCCCCTATTGCCAATATATATACTTTGTATGTAGATTCATATATAAGTGTATTACGCCTTGTGGTGATCACCTAAGCAATTTGAGATTTCTTTGCTGGTCACCAAGGGCTACCTAGTGTCCATGCCAAACTCACCAACACAATTTCGGAAGCATTCTGATTGTCCTGAGTGCGCTATAAGCCTCGTGGTGACAAGCAAAAAAATGTCAATTTTTTGAGTTGTCACCACGACCTCTCCTGTGTGCACGTAATGCATCATAGCTCAAATCCGAATGCACAGACACACTCCTGGACCTGGTAGCTACCTTCTGATAGCAAAAAGTTGCATTTTGATGTCGACCAAAATTTCCCCCTATTGCCAATATATAATACCTTGTATGTAGATTCATATATAAGTGTATTACGCCTTGTGGTGATCACCTAAGCTATTTGAGATTCTTTGCTGGTCACCAAGGGCTACCTAGTGTCCATGCCTAACTCACCAACACAATTTCGGAAGCATTCTGATTGTCCTGAGTGAGCTATAAGCCTCATGGTGACATTGATGTTCCGAGACCTTCTCTGCTCTTGATCTCTCCACTGATGCAGGAAGGAGTTGATAACACGGGCACATAATGTCATCCGCCTCAATCTGTGTGTGGCTCTGTCCTGCGGCCTGGTCCTCTTCCTCGGTGGAATGGAGCATGCAGCGAAGTATGACGTGAGTCAACCATCACTACACCATGCTAATGGGCCCCAGCAAGGGGTGAAACGGCTGTCTTCCTTGAATGGCTGAAGGGAAGGTAATACCTGGTTTTCTTCAATAGGCTCGTTGTCCTCCAACCTACAGAGATGCCCTTACTAGTGTAGCAGTGGTGGTTGGGGTAGTGTAGCGGGGTGGTTGGGGTAGTGTAGCAGGGTGGTTGGGGTAGTGTAGCAGGGTGGTTGGGGTAGTGTAGCAGGGTGGTTGGGGTAGTGTAGCGGGGTGGTTGGGGTAGTGTAGCAGTGGTGGTTGGGGTAGTGTAGCAGGGTGGTTGGGGTAGTGTAGTAGGGTGGTTGGGGTAGTGTAGCAGGGTGGTTGGGGTAGTGTAGCAGGGTGGTTGGGGTAGTGTAGCAGGGTAGTTGGGGTAGTGTAGCAGGGTGGTTGGGGTGATAATCAGTGATTGACATCTATTGTACGTATCTAGCTTGTGCAATGACTTACTGGCAGAAACTGCCCCTTTCGACCTCTTTCCCTCCTGCTGTATGGAAGGGTAGTTTATGATGCTCTCCACAGTGGAGCCAGTCTTCTTGGACCACCTCTTGGTTCATCAAATAGTGTTCTCTGAAGACAGGAGATCCCTCATCAGAGATCAGACTACGAACATTACAGTAGAACCTGTCTTCTGGGACCACCCCTGATCTCTCACCATAGGGGGTCTACGCATGGTTATCCGTTAAGTCTTTCTAACGTTTAGTATGTTTTCTGTGGAAGGAAATGGTTGTGCATCCATTACCTCTATGTTTGACAAACATGTTCCAAACCTCCTCTCTCCTCTTCACTCCAGATCGCTTGTCAGATTGTGTCTGTCTTCCAGCACTACTTCTTTTTGGCTGCCTTTTGCTGGATGTTGTGTGAGGCCGTCATGATCTACAATCTCCTGGTAAGACTGTCCAGAGCTAACGATAAGAAGTGGACCCTGCTTTACCTGGTTCTAGGCTGGGGTAAGCACATACTTTACTTGTGCATGTTTGCATGTGCGTATCAGTCTGTTGTATATGTACACCACATCCAGGGCTCCCAGTCCCAGTGGTGGCCATCTCGGCTGCTGTTAGACATTACAACTACTTCATCAGAAACGTGGACAATAAAATATTTGCGTATGTTAGCATTGCAGTGTGTGGAGAGGGAGGAGGATTGTGAGGAGTGTTCACTTGTGTGTGTATGTACACGTCATCAATGTCAAAGCTGTGAGGTGTGCTTCACCTGAGCTGTGAGGTGTGCTTCACCTGAGCTGTGAGGTGTGCTCCACCTGAGCTGTGAGGTGTGCTTCACCTGAGCTGTGAGGTGTGGTTCACCTGAGCTGTGAGGTGTGGTTCACCTGAGCTGTGAGGTGTGCTCCACCTGAGCTGTGAGGTGTGCTTCACCTGAGCTGTGAGGTGTGCTTCACCTGAGCTGTGAGGTGTGGTTCACCTGAGCTGTGAGGTGTGCTCCACCTGAGCTGTGAGGTGTGCTTCACCTGAGCTGTGAGGTGTGCTTCACCTGAGCTGTGAGGTGTGCTTCACCTGAGCTGTGAGGTGTGCTTCACCTGAGCTGTGAGGTGTACTTCACCTGAGCTGTGAGGTGTGCTCCACCTGAGCTGTGAGGTGTGCTCACCTGAGCTGGCACTACTGTGGTTTGACCCTACAGGTGTTGGCTGCCTATCACAGACGGTTTGATAGGAGCATTCATTGGACCAGTGCTTGCTATATCGTTTGTAAGTGTTCACCTTCTATCTCATTGTATCAACTACAGCTGCATGCACTGTTTGCACTCTGCTTACTCTTGCTGCAGGTCAGTGTTGTGCTGCTGGCTGTCAGTGTGGTGCTACTTGCCAAGTCAAGATGTGGTCGAAGCAATGAGCTGAAGCAGGGTCAGGAGGAGAGTGTCCAGACAGCCTGGTATGTGTGTGCAAGGGGACCTGTTGCTATTTGTGTTTGTATGTACAGTGTATACACATATAATACATTATATACAGTATACACACAACATACGTACAGTATGTACAGTGTATACACACAGCATACAGTATGTACACACTCACACTTACCACACATACATACACACAGCACAATCTGTATAATTGAACACACGAGCACACATACACACATGCACTTGTTCTTGACTCTGGTTGTACACTGGTGCAATGTCCTCCGTGGTGCAGGCGACTGACCAAGGGTACTCTGGTCCTGCTGCCACTGCTGGCCTTCACCTGGGTCATAGGCCTGTTCGCTGTGAGACCAGGAGAGGATGTGATGGTGATTGTGTTTGTGGCCCTCAATTCTCTAACGGTGAGTGTAGAATTCCACCAGTTTGCCCTACTGGGGTGCTGTGTTGGATTGTGTACATATTGTGGTATGAGTTCAATGGTGAATGATGTATGTGCATGTGCGTGACTTATTACATAGTATAGTGGTGAATAAGATGTCACCCTGTGGTTGTGTGTGTGTGTGTGTGTGTGTGTGTGTGTGTGTGTGTGTGTGTGTGTGTGTGTGTGTGTGTGTGTGTGTGTGTGTGTGTGTGTGTGTGTGTGTTGGTATGCAGTTACACATGCATACACTAATCCCACCTTATTCACCTTGTGCTCAAGGGAGTGGCCATCCTTCTCATCTATGTTGTGGGGCATGAGAAGGTGTGGTCGAGGATCAAGGACATCGTGCCGACATGCAAGAGTGATAAGGTTTGTTCCATCAAAGCAGCTTTGACTTGTTGTCAGCATTGACTTATTGTCAGCATTGATCATAGTATGACACCTGTTCTTGCTGTAGCTCACGCTAACGACTGACCAGAGTGCAGAGGGAAAATGTAAGTTGTGATTAAAGTAGACTCACCCAGTCACCTTGGTTAGAGTCAGGCTTTGGCTGTGCATCCGATTGTAACTACAGTAGTGCTCAACACGTGTGTACATGTCCACTTCATTCTGTGCAGCCACACACTCAGACTCATTCAAGCAACCTTCGACTTCCAAGGGTCTATCTGAAACAGGTGATCAAAAAGACGGGTTGTTCACCAGTGAGGCCAAGGACGGGCAGGAAGACCTTGGTAGTATCAAAGACGGAGAAGGTCTGGAGCTGGAGGTCGTGCGTGAAGCCTGCATCAAGCAGACTAGTGCAGAAATGACAACTACAACGTTTGGAAGCATTGAACCAAATAAGGTTGAAGAGAAGACCAACGGCTCTACACGGCCCAAAGAGGGCGGAGTTGACCCTGCTGAGCAGAACAACCACCAACAACCACCGATAACAGCATCATCATTTGGCTTCAGTCCAACCACTGACAAGGTTGACCCTACCTCAAAGGTGGAGGCCAACTAGTCCACCAGAGGTGGATTATACCATTAACTTCAAGTGAAACAAATCTTTAATCAACTTATAGCATTTATAACTCTCTTATAATAATTATTATTATGCTTTGGTGTGTGTGTGTGTGTGTGTGTGTGCGTGTGTGCATTTGTAAACATGAAATTGTGGTCAGACCCTCCCACGAGTCCAACAGCAAGACGTCTTTCTGTAAAAACTGGACGACAGCAGAGCCAGCCTGCTGTACGCTGTCCTAACTATTACGTAGTCGTGAAATCTATATTAAACCTTAGTAATATCAAATATTAATAATATGCCAGAAAGTATACAGAAAGAATACAGTAGCAATAGTCCCAAAGGGTTTACATCACTATGTATGTATAGACACAATAAGCAGAAAGAAATCAGTTACATCTTTGATGCCTCCATTATCATTTGGTATGGATCATTTCTATATTAAACCTACCAGTTAGCAAATGATAAGCGCACTGTATGCCAGTCAGCCACAAGTTGATAGGATGTTGTTTTCCAACAGAAACTACCCAAAGATGGCAGAATGTCCATGTACACAGTCACTGTGGATGGTCAACATCCCTGTGTAAGCTGTCCATAGGTTCCAACAGGTGGCTTTTTATTACTCTTGAAACAATCCCCATCTCTGTACATGGCCTGTGATACAGTTGCATTCTCCAAGGTGCTCAATACTTACTTTTAATATATAAGAGAATATAGGTGAAATGAGTCAAGCACCTTCGATGTAGCTCATGGCAGAGGAGGCTTGTCGAGTTCATTGGTCCAGACTTAGCTTGGAATGGAAGCTACATTCTGAAACACTTTCCTTCTAAATATGTGACCAGTAACACAAGTTATCAAAATGGTGCCAAGGGTCAAATTCTGGCCCAATTCTGGTCTTAGCATCACAATCTGAGATCGACAGAAAGGGTTAAAACACCTTATGGCAGGAGGGGTGTGTCAACTAATATTTAACCCAGACCTAGCTTTTGTTAGGGACTATTAATTTTGAAACACTCCCCATCTCCGTTCCTTGCCTGCACTGCTAGCTACATATGGATGAGGTGTTTAATATTTCCAATGTTCGTACATTCCCATTATATACATTGAAAAATATTGATATATAATATTATATTGTTTCCTATATATGTATAATATGTTCCTGGCTGGGTCTGGTTAAAATATCAGATTGACACACACCCTATCCCACAAGCTATGTAAGAAAGTAGATAGCAATTATTTCTCCCATTCTCTTCCATACATTGAAAATATTAAGCACCTCTGAATGCAGCTGGGGATACATGCCGCATATGGAGATAGGAGTTGTTTCATATGTTAGTGTAATACGCCGCATTGTGGCGATCACTTGAGTAATTTCGCAATTCGTTTCTGGTCACCCGGGACTACCCAGCGTCCATACCAAACTTACCAACACAATTTCGGATGCAGGTACACCGTCCTGAGTGTGCTATAGGCCTTGTGGTGATAAGCCAAAAAATTCAAATTTATCTCTTCACGACGGCCGCTCCAGTGCATACACATAATATACATTCCTACGCGTAACTATTGGTGTGAATTTATATTATTGGTAGTGTACAAACAAAATGGCCGATTTCAAAACGCCGACAATTACAAATTGGGCTAGAAATCGAGCGCAAGGGCTTCAACGAACGTCATATCTTCAACGAAGGTTCTTCTAAACCTATTAGACAAGATCAAGTAATTCCAGTGCCCGGGGCAGCCAATTTTTCGAATTGAACATTTAGGGCAACTATAAATAGCGCAGATAATAGTAATAAAATAGATAGGTCACGGTGGCGGGGTGGTCAGGTGACACGACTCTAGGCTCCAGGTCGCGGGTTCGAATCCTCAAAAGGACGGTTTTTTTCTCTGAAAAAAAATAGCTCACTTCCTGGTGGTCAGTTGCAATACTCTCTACAAAGAACCGTAGGGGGGAGCTTTGGGACTCGCAGCTGACCTCCCAGCTAGAATAGTGTCTTCTGCATTCGTGGAATGACGCAAGTACACAGTCTCTGTGGAAAGTACTTTCCCTGTAAAGCTCTCCATATGTAGGTGTCTTTGAACCTTGGTGGGTGACCTTTTTATTAATATGAATCCTACAATTCTTGCTTTATTTCTTTTATTATTGTGGTCTTTTTTGTACTTGAAAAATAGAACAGATTATTATAACAATTACATAATATTAACGAGTATCAAAAGAATTAGAAAGTTAACTGTTTCTTTGGGTCTATCATGAACTTGCTTTATTAATTTTTGTTAGCTTTAATGTGATCATTAGGAAATTTTGATGTTTGAACAATAGAATGGATTATTATGATAAGTACATAATATTAATGAGCAACAAAGAAATTGAAACTGTTTCTTCAGGTCTATCATCAACTGGCAATCACTTTTCTGCAAAAAGTCTTAAAGAGGATTCCTTGACATGCAGCATCAATAGACTGCCCACTTATCTGTATAGTGTAATTATAGTGTACGAAACAGTACCATTATAGTTTGAGCACATTACCTCACCATGGCCAATGGCTTACTTTACGCAGTCTCTGTGGAAAATGTAATGGAATATGCAGAGCTCTCCTTATTATATAGTGTCTTTGACCCTGAATGGTGACCTTTTCATCAATTTTTTGGGGTACCCTGCGCCCGATTTCATAATGCTGAGAATTTCGGGATAGGAAGTGTATAATGTAATTAATGTACACTATATTGTGAGCAACATAGGGTGGTAAAGACAGTGAAATCTATCCTATCACTATAACAGCATACTGCTGCTAGGAATGGACATTATTATGTTCACTTTCTGGTACATTTTGTATCAAACTGTGTAACAATAATAGCATATCACACTTTATAAAACAACATTTTTGTCAAAATGATAATACTTAGTCTATCATAATTATAATGCTAATAACTAATTTCATTCTTATTACCATAACACAATTATTATTTCAACAATTCATATGATTACATATAGTAATGTCATTAACAAGTAGAGTATCCCGGAATATCAATGTGAAGAATATGGAGGTGGTGGATGAGTGGGTGTGACGGAGGGTGTGATGAGGGAGACTGGGTAAACACTCCAGGTGAGGAATATGGTCCGGGGCATTGTGGAGCTAGAGGCTGTAACACAAATGAGGACTCGGTTTCAAGATCACTTGTGGGTGGATATCGTGACCAGTGGATTTCATCAGGATCAACTGAATGGAAAGAGTTGTCTGAGATATGCATACAAAAGTACATACATTTTATTATATGTGGCATGTGGGCACTGGGGAGAATTTTTGGTCGACATCAAAATGCATCTTTTTGTTATCAGAAGGACCGTACCAGGTCCAGGAGTGTGTCTGTGCATTTGGATTTGACCTATGATGCATCACGTGCACACAGGAGAGGCTGTGGTGACAAGCCAAAAAAATGACATTTTTTTCTCTTGTCACCACGAGGCTTATAGCGCACTCAGGACAATCTCAATTCTTCTGAAATGGTGTTGATGAGTTTAGCACGGACACTGGCTAGCCCTTGGTGACCAGCAAAGAAATGTCAAATTGCTCAAATACAGATGCATGGACACACTCCTGATAATAGTACGGTCCTTTTGATGACAAAAAAAAATTTTTCGTGGATTGAAAAGGTATTCATATGGCACATAATAATATTGCATACACATTTGTATGTACATTCCAATATAAGCGTAATACACCTGTGGTGATCACTTGAGTAATTTCACAATCCACTCCTGTGTGCACGTGATGCATTATAGCTTAAATATGGATTCATGGACACACTCCTGGAAATAGTACAATCCCACTGATAACAAAAAATGATGTTTGTTGCTGATCAAAATTCTCCCAATGTCCATATGCCACATATAATTATGTCAGTAATGCGGCGCAGAAATGGGATAGCCTATCGCTGTTCAACTAAAAAGAAAGTTCAGAAATGTACTCCACTAGAAGGACCAACTACTCTCAAGTGTTCTTCCAAACGTCAAATGTTGTCGATTACCTTCCGATGTGTTCCACGTCAGAGAAACGAGAGGAAATCCTTTCAAAATCAAGATTGATGTGCCAAATGATATTTCTTGTATTTAAAATAACATGTATGATTCTTATCAATGTTATCCATCAAAGGTTATCTTATTGCACATGCTTATCCAAGGTCAACATATGTCATTGACTACTTCCTGTTGTAAGATGAGTATCATAATATTGATCCTTAGATTGAATAAGATTGTGTTTTCAGTTGAAATTCAATTCAACTTGAAAGGAAGGATGATGTTCGCCACAGATCATGATGAAGTTACTCCAAAAACGAAATGAGGAAGCTACACCATGATGTCACTTCTTCATTACATCATATATGACATCATAATATGTAGAAACAGTAATATGTTATTATTATTATTAGCCTAAGGATAAATCTCAAATGATATTGATCATGCTGTGGATCACTGCTATGGCAGTGTAGCAACACTCATTCCCCAACCCACATGTACATATCACTCGTACGGGTTTTGAATGGGTCTTACTATAGCATTAACGGTCAGTTATGTGAAAGACTAGACAATCAAAGACACAATGCTGTTTTCACAAACACTCTGATTGGTTACTGTGATCATCACACGATCAATGGCTTATATACTGAGAAGTGCAGATATGTAATAAACCCTGTAACCCGCCACTGTTATGACGTAATACACGTGACCTAATCCACTACAAACGGGACGAAGTTTTGGATTTTTCGCTTCGTGATCGGAAACATATTTCATTTCACAGTATTTCCGAAGAGCTGAACAGTATATTGACAGCGTATCGTGCAGAGATGGAGTTGGTCGGTAATCTCGTACTCTCACTGGTCTTGACGATGGTGTTTCCTGTCGAAGGATTGGGTGAGTCCTAGCTATATAGAGTGACGTTTGTTCGTAACCAATCTCTGCCCTACCTAAATCGTGGGTATAACTCAGTTGTCTACATCACTGGTGTTGTTTGGTTTGATGACATTCGCAATCGCGTTGCTCCTAAGTCCTGAGTTGGTTTTGAAAAAACTCATTTCAACTAAGTGTCAAGTTTTCGCTTTAATTTTACCTGTACAGTTCGCTCAGATAGACAATGTGTGAGGTTTCTCTCGATTCAAGCTCTAGTGCGATGATGTTAGGACTGCTACCTAATCAACCGAGCATGGTACTAGTATCTCAATAAGAAGAGGACCTCCAACACGTACTGCATTATCCCAATACCATTAGCTTAGCTACACCAAACTGAGGGTGAACACGATGATGCTCAATGACTTGACATTATCTAACATTGATAGCATGTTATAAAATCTTATTCTTCAAGAATCAAACTAGGTTACTTATGAAATGTTAACTGGTCACTATCTCAATCACCACTCGATCCCTAGGTAGTGGCCGTAACAATCTGCATGTTTCAATGTGTTGATTTAAATCTCAATTGCGAGTGTTGATTTGAATTATCATAATTATTTCCTTAGAACGATAATTATTACAATGTATACTATTATGCTAATCATCTTTTAACATAATATTTCATTGAACACAATAGTTTTTCACTGTGACACATACGGTGTGTGTGCTTGTGTTAATTGTGTTGTGTATGGCATGACAGCTGTTACCAAGTTGTGTAAAGGGGTTGGTGGCATGCGAGGCTATGTGATCATCTAGTGAAATAACCATGACGTAGTTTAACCATTCAAAGACTGCTTGTAAAGTACAGTATTTTTACTAATATTATGACACAGTGTGTACTTGTGTTGTGTCGAGTGTTGCAGCTATACTGGATTGTTTAAGGGCTTGGTGATATACAAGATAGGGTGTGTGCTGTGAATGTACAGTTCAACCATTCCAAGATTGTGTGTAATGCTATGTATTGCAGGGAACTTAGACTACAAGTATGTGTATCATTGTGTTTGGGACTGATATATGGTTGAGATACCGATCTCAGGAACTTCCCACTAACACTATATAGTGTTACACAGTCCTTGAATTGTTGTTGCCATCAACACTGTGACAGTTAATTGCTGCACATTGCATCACCATATTGAGTCTCAAGAAATCTACATATTCGGTCAAGTGAAGACCTATAACGATGCATAATTGTGTGTATCCGCATACCAAATACGTAGGGTGTCACTACTGTACAGCCTGGGTTTGTAAAAATAAGTTACTAACACCAGTGATTTCAATTAGCAATACTAATTTTATAGCTGAAAGTTGAATTTCTAATAAATATGTTTATATATTATCATATATATTCTTTAGAATAATAATATTATCATAATTATGCATATTATGTAAGATTGAATTATATTCAATTTGAAATATGTTATGTTTGTCTCAACACATGACATATCACAAACATTCAAACATGCACACACCTGCACGCACAGTTCGGCCTCCAAGAGCTATAAAAGTACGAGAAACAACATCCGATGCTGTTCTGTTCACCTTCAACAAATCACCCACAAATGGAGCATCTTATGAAGCTACATTTACTACTAAGAGAAAGGGGATCTCCAACCTTGGACCAATTTCTATTGCAGCCAGTCGAAGGTCAATTTTGTTCATTGCACCAGGACTGATCCCAGATGTTGACTACACTTTGAGTATTGTGGCCATTTCAGGCAGTGAACGTAGCACTCCAGCAACAGTAGATGTGACCACTTCACCAGCAAGTAAGGTTGTACGAGTGTGTTAGGTGTGTGGTCTTGTACTGATATTCCATTTCCATTCCCATTCCAGTTCCCAGTGGTCCTCCTCTAAATGTTACTGAGGTGTCCAGTACTTCCACTTCAATAACTCTGACATGGAGTGATCCTGCACCAGATAAGATCAATGACAGGGATGGTAGTACTGGATTTAGATTGTTACGAGAAGATCAGTTTGTAACACAAGTGATCACCAGAAGATACCAATTCACTGGTCTGTCACCAGGTAGAGAGTACACCTTCAAGATCCTAGCAGTGAATGAGCAAGGTCCAGCTCCTGATAGACATGCAGCTAGTTTCACAGGACGTACTGCACCAGGAGGTGAGTAGAGTGCAGAGTCCACTCCAGTTCATGCAGTACATGTGAGGACCACATTGAGACCTCTCATCACATCACTAACAACAAGGACAGAGTCTTTAGAGCAGTTCTTTCTCTCTTTATACCTGAACTGGTACAATATTGGTGACATGTATGTGAATGTACGGTGTGTGTATGTATACATACAAGTACCTACATATGTTACAGTAGTAGTGACATCAAACTCAATCCATCTCAATTAGGATGTGAACTTACATCTGCGAAGCCAAAGTCAGTAATGCGGCGCAGAAATGGGATAGCCTATCGCTGTTCAACTAAAAAGAAAGTTCAGAAATGTACTCCACTAGAAGGACCAACTACTCTCAAGTGTTCTTCCAAAAGTCGAATGTTGTCGATTACCTTCCGATGTGTTCCACGTCAGAGAAACAGGAGAGGAAATCCTTTCAAAATCAAGATTAATGTGCCAAATGATATTTCTTGTATTTAAAATAACATGTATGATTCTTATCAATGCTTCATGGATATACATTGTGGTAGATAGTGAAAAGTTAATAATCATTAATTAATTAATTTATAAACTACTGTGATCATGCATGTCAATAAACCTGTGTTACCATGGCAATTAATATCACAGTCATCTTCACATGTCTCTCACGTGGGGTCTCCTGCAATGGACTGTACATTAATACAATAACGTCAACACTACCTGTAGTATACATAATAATATAAAATATTCCACACACCAACCACGCCCAGCTCTGCAATGGTGCACGCCCTTTGTTATCACTGCTCAATATAACATTGCATGATATCAGGGTCTATATAAACGTGATACCAAATATAAACTTGTAATTTGATTGATATCCAAATCTCATCATCTCATGCAGATATCACGGCAGCTTATAAGGACACTCTGTAGTTCACATGCCATTGGACAGCTGTGCGGTGTCCTTGTCCAGTTCCCACATCCAAACTGCAATCCAAACAGACTGTTTGTGATCGAGTCAACCAACAGACTGTATACAATATCCCTATCATATTTCTCTTAATTGCTTTAGCATACAATAACTGGGTTCGAGGTGACTGTTGTTTTCGAGTACACAAACACTTGTAAGTCTTGACAGCCAGCCACACGTCAGGGTGACGGGTGAGAATTGAACTAAGCGGAGCTGGAGTGAACTGTTCTTGAAGGTTTCTGAGTTGTTTCAGCTGAAGAGACTTTATATTGGATTCGACACTACAACAAACCATGAGAAAGGAGCTACTTGTATTTCTGCTATCTGCCCTTCTTCCAGAGGTGAACGGAGTTGGTGAGTGTCCCTATAAATAGTGGATCAGGTCCATTATACAGAGTAGCACCTCATATTGTAGTCAGAATTACTGTTGATGTACCAATTTTGAATAGTCTAAGAAGTTCATTTTAAAAAGTCACAAAATTTATTTTGATATAAGCAGGACCTGGTGTATATGACAGTGGAGAAGGTGCATGTGTGTGAGATAATAATTTGGATTGTAAACATGGTAAAATTAATATTTGTGTATGGATAGCAATGTTTGTGATCACTACAGAATCGTAACCAACAATTACAAGTGATGTAAACACTGTGAATGGGTGACACCTTGTAAGATAAACATGGGTTACAGGATTTGTTATTCGACTGAGGGTAGGATTAAATATAGATCTACTATAGGCTGATTAAGAACCACTCCAGGTGGAATATATGTAGTAGCCAACTAGTGGAAGAATTTTCTGAGGGATGATCCATAGGGAGGCCTGGGAGGTTATGGGTCTTTGTCAACTCCAGTTGTATGATATCATTTTTTTTGTCCTCGAGTTGCAAATTTGATGATTGTATCAATGGCGGAAACTCACTCTGAACTTTTCAAAGATCAATATCAAATGTGAAGGCATGAATTACTTGGAATGGAGTTCCATGACGTTCATTTATAACCACTTGATGGCAATACAAACTGTTACAAACATCTATCCCAGACTACTATAGCTCTGTAACCCTGAAATTGTTTTGCCATTCATATGAATCATGTGATGTACATACATGATCACCGTTGTTGGCATACTAGATGCAGTACATATGTTGCAGTTCATTTATGTGTTGTATGCTATTATATTCCCGAAATGATGTCTTTCCGGTGCATACACTAAACTTTACCCTGCAGTGGAGCCTATACTGTACATAGGACCACACACGACCTCCCATGGGATTTAGTATAACTTAATTTAGTGGTAGGTTTGCATGACCAAATGGTCTTCACAGACATTTGGTTCCAATTGAGAAACCTTATGCATACGAATTGTCTGCTAATTACTTGCTAGGGTAAGGCTACACAGCCGAATGTAACCAAGTTTATACTTAGCGGGCAACCTTCTCACCACCACCACCACTTATAGCCCTTGGGTTCAACCAAGGCCAATAGCTCACTACTGGAATGATAGCAAAGGAGAAGTGGATAACCTTGCCATCAGAGGGTTTGACCACACACAGCTGACGTTAAAGTGTTTACCAAATTTGGTCACTGTGACAATGGCAAACTACATATTATATTATATTATTGCACTACCTGATGCATTTTTTATGTTTCAAATGAACACAAATTGGTAGTAGTTCATTAATAATAATTTTGTGAAGATACAACAAACTATATTGTTTTATAAGAGCAAATTGATTTTATGTTACAATTTCTGCTTCTTCTCTCCCTCTACTCACAGTTCAACCTCCAGGAACTATAACTATAATACGTAGTACATCCACTGGTGTTGTATTCTCATTCATCGGTTCACACACTGGTGGTGCTAGATATGAAGTTACATTCACCTCTGAGAGAAGTGGAATACCTCAACTTGGACCACTTTCTGTGACAAACAATTTCTACTCTACATCAGGACTGATCCCAGATGTTGACTACACTTTGAGTATTGTGGCCATTTCAGGCAGTGAACGTAGCACTCCAGTAACAGTAGATGTGACCACTTTACCAGCAAGTAAGGTTGTATGTGTGTGTTAGGTGTGTGGTCTTGTTGTGATATTCCATTTCCATTCCCATTCCAGTTCCCAGTGGTCCACCTCAAGGTGTTACTCAGGTGTCCAGTACTTCCACTTCAATAACTCTGACATGGAGAGATCCTGCACCAGATAAGATCAATGACAGGGATGGTATTACTGGATTTAGGTTGTTTCGAGAAAATCAGTCTATAGCTAATGTCACCAACAGAACATACCAATTCACTGGTCTGTCACCAGGTAGAGAGTACACCTTCAAGATCCTAGCAGTGAATGAGCAAGGTCCAGCTCCTGATAGACATGCAGCTAGTTTCACAGGACGTACTGCACCAGGAGGTGAGTAGAGTGCAGAGTCCACTCCAGTTCATGCAGTACATGTGAGGACCACATTGAGACCTCTCATCACATCACTACCCACAAGGATTGTGACATGTAAACTACTTTAGCCACACCCACCTTTCCTCAGTCCCAGCCCCACCCACCTTCCGTGTTATTCTACCGAGGTTCTCTTTGGCCTTTCTGATTTGGAGTGAACCAGTACCATATGTAGGGTACATCACCAAGTATGAGATCAAGTACACTGTTGATGGTGTGAGATTGAATGTACCACAACAGAGTGGGATCACCAAAAGCTACACCATCAACAACATCAACAACCACATTGGTAAGACCCACGCAGTGAGTATCAGAGCTAGTACAACCAGTGGATGGGGAGACTTCAGTGAACCTGTGGAGTTTGTGTTCCAACCTATCGGTGAGTGGTCCATGTGTGGTGTGTCACACAGTACATATTTATTCTTTTATATTCATTCCCTAGTCACTGTTTCAATACAACCTGTCAACTGCAGTACAGTGGCAGTGGACTACATCATCCAGCCTCTCCCGGGAGAGGACAATGCAGCTCAACTGGACCAGTTTGTACTCAGCTATCACAAGACAACTGGTTCTTCTGCAACAATTGAGCTGTCAGAAGACATCAGTACAAACACTTCAAGTGGTACAGTTTATGTGCATAATTTGGAGAAAGGTACTTTTTATGATTTCAGTTACAACGTTGATGTGAATCTCACTGGCATACGAGTTATCCCACCTGGGGATTTCCCTGGAGACATTACTTATCATATATTAAAAGACTGTGGAGGTAATTGAATGTTGCGTTTATCTTTGTATTTCTGTACAGAAACACATTGAGACCTCTCATCACATCACTACCAACAAGGACAGACTCTTTAGAACAATTTATTCTCTCTCTGTACATGTACTGGTACAATAATAAGCCACCTGTACTGTACATAAATGTGTAATATGTGTATGTACATGTATGTGTAAAGTGGTGACGTACTGTGTGTATGTACCATATGACAAACACGCATGCAACAGCTAACAGTGTACATCTGTGTGTATGGTGTAGTAGTGACATTGAACTCAATCCATCTCATTTAGAATGCAGACTTGTCTCCACCAGGCCAAGCTCAGTAGTGCTGTTCAGAGATGGGATAACCTATAACTGCTTGGCTAAGAAGAAAGTCCAGAAATGCACCTCAATTCAAGGACCTACTGCTCTTATGTGTGCTTCTGAGAGTACAAAGGTGACCATTCCCTTCCGATGTGATCCACTGAGAGGAAGCATGGGAGGAAGGACATTCAGAATGAAAATAAAGGAACAAAACGATATTTCTTGCTCTCTGATATAACATGTAATTCTCACTCCTCCTCCATGGATGCAGTGCAGTAGATAAGAACACACGTAATAATCAATAACCATTATTATGGTTCTATTATAATAATAATGAAATCGAACGTATGTTACTATGGCAACAAATCATTCAGTCATCTTTACATGCGTTCCCAACATGTGGTCCCCTGCAATGGACTACTAATATGTAATCCTTACCCCAGCCTACATGGTGATATTAGTCTTCCATACACACACCAACCAGGTATACTTTGGAGTAATGGTGCATATTGCACCCTTTCTTCTTATATTGCTCAAATAATATAATATGGTCATGCCTTACATTTGGGACATATGTCCTTCCACCAGGATGTGAACACACAAACATCACATTCTCTTACATTTTTGTGCAATAATTATAAGCAGCTGGATGTTTAGTTGTACCATGATATTTTATTTCTCATTATGTCCTGAAGTAATGGCTCTGTGATGTGCGTGTGTTCCTTTCAATCTGGTACAGGGTGGACTAAAATGTTATAAGGGAAACTAACCTGAACTTGTGGTTGTGTGATGTCATATCCAAACCCTAGCAAGAGTAATCCATTAAAGGTTATCTTATTTCACATGCTTATCCAAGATCAACACATCACTACTTCCTGTTGGAAGTTATTAAATCATAATCCAATTCCTAATCCTGAGATCAAGTGAGATTGTTTTCAAATGGAATTCAATTTAACTTGAAAGGATCATGCTCAGCTCATGCAAGTTTTGATAAAGTTACCCCAAAAGAGAAATAAGGAGCTACACTATGATCTCACTTCCTTGTTACATCATATGACATCACAGGGTCAGCAAAATGTATTACATAGACTAAAATAGTCATGTGTCAATGCATGACTTGAACAAACTCCAAATACAGTGGATTTTGTCACTCTGCCACCTGCTATCCACCACACCCTTTTATCTCCGCCCATTTCCAGTATACATGAATTCATTTGTGTACATAATGACTTCTTCATAAATCGTTCAAATTAATGAGAATGCACCAATAATACACATACCATACACCATATAAGGAGTAATAATTCTGTAAAATGACTACAAGGGACTACAGAGTGAGAGTAAGGGTACATGTTGCCATGGAGACTGACTTCAAAAGAAGTAATGCATGTGAAAAAGTACAAGTTATTAAAGTGATTAATGCAGTGTTTATAGAATTACATAAGTAGCATTGAATAATTCTTGACATGCCCATCAACATCTTGTACTAACAGTGATAAAACAGATTCTAATGCTGAGAGATACACGTTTATCTTATAGCTAGCCAGGGAACACCACCATCAATGGAAGTAAACATGTTCATTTGTAAATGTCACAAGAGAAGTCGTTTGGCACTTTGAGGTACTCCTCGATGCTGTTCCCGGAATCATCGTTCAGCGGCTGGCAGGTGTACTTGACGTCCAAGATGTCAGAACGGGATGGTCTGCACAGTGCTTCCCCGAGCAGGGTGGGGGACTTGCACCTCCGCCTCTTGTTGTCCGTGGTGCAGGTGTAGGGGCTAGCAATGTCCAGGTTACCAAAATCAAACTTAGACAACGCCTCCTCCTCCAGGACACAGTCTGAAGTGCAATAGTCAAATATGCCATGATTTAATGCACTTATGTGGAATACATACATACATATGCAGTAACCATATTATGTACGTACGTAGTATACAGTAATCGTATGTTGTTAGTATTAGGATATTCCCTTCAGCAAAGGCTGGAATCAATGGGGACCAAACCCACACGTACACCCATGCTATAGACTGTACATATACGTGCATACACAACAAAACTTTTGTGAAAATTTCTGTCCCCACTTTCTGGCAGGAATTCTTTTATGTTACAAAGTTTACGATATTATATTGGTCCACACTACATAGTACAAGGTAAGTACTGGCATCCACATGTACGTGTTTACAATACAGGGTAACTGTGCATGTCTGCATGTACATACATGTACACCAACAGGGTAGGTTGTCATGCCTGCACACACACTGATACTTACCTAGTGTATTCTTAGGGGCACAGTGGTCTGGTAGCTTCAGCTCAACACCACACTCCGAACACCGGGCTACATACTCTGAGGCCAGGGAACAGAATCTTGCTTCACGAATGTCTTCCTCTTCCCCACAAGTATCCAATATGCACTGACGGTGGAAAGTGGTGAAGGGGAGAACAGAGAAACAAGAGGCAAATGGACCACTACTGTCCATCAACGCTTGGCAGGTTTCAGTGGCAATGGGTGCCACACGCCAGCTGCATTGGGTGTGGTTGGTCCACTGGTTGCTGGAAGTCTCCCTCCTCCACCTCTGCGTGAACCTCTCAATCTGGCATAGAAATCGGTCTTCTGTTGTGTTTTGAATACAGTTTCCTTCAGTTTTGACGGAATTCAAGTCATCCTCAAGATCACCATTGTAGTTTCCACAGAGACCACTCAATCTGTTATTTAGTTTTGGGGAAGCCTTTATCAAAAGGTACGAATAACCGTCCCAGATCAGTTCTACTTCGCGATTTGTGAAAACAACATGCCGTTTGCATCCCTGTATCCATGACAACACATCACCATGGTTACAAGTACCATAAGTGATGTTTAAGGATCCTCCGCAGTCAGACGCAGTCATTTGGACCTGCAACCCACATTCCATGTCAGAAAAGGTGATGCTTCGAATGCACTTCAGACCCACACCTTCACACGCCTGTAAGTAGGCTTTCACAACAAAATCTTTCCTGTCCTTGACAACGACGTAGGTGCCCGCTGTGTCAACTGTGTAGGGTTGTCCATCAAAAGTTGTGACATGGTGTAGTCCGTAAAGGGAACACACCTGTGTTGGCTTGAGTGAGCCTGAAGAGAGAGCAATATCATTACATGCAAACTGTGTACTGGTTATGGTAAAGTATGCACACACATACACATGCGGGTGCGCGCGCACACACACACACACACACACACACACACACACACACACACACACACACCATCACACACACACACACACACACACACACACACACACACACACACACACACACGCACGCACACACACATGCATACACGACCTACCTCTTGGAGGTGGTTTGAATGGTGAATCAAGGGATGGAAGACAGCGTTGGATTGAGACAGTTCTTGACTGGGGCAGAGTAAGGTCACCGATAGCAATTTTGACAGAAAATGAGAACTGGTAGCAGATCCCAGCACTAAGCTGGGTCAGTCGCTGGCACTGCAGAGAGGCTGAAAAGGTTGCACTTTTCTCAGGTTCGGGACTGTTCCCAATAGGACTGTAGTAGATGTGAATCTCCTCCAGAACAGCAGGGGGCGAAGGTAGAGTGATGTTGATACAAGCGGTCACCTCAGTGGGTGTCTCAGCAGTGACTATTCTCTCACCTGGAGAGGAAGGCAAAGAGGAGGATGACACACATAGCACACATGTGCACATATACCACACACACACACTCAAATGTATACTCCTCTCTCTCTCTCTCTCTCTCTCTCTCTCTCTCTCTCTCTCTCTCTCTCACACACACACACACACACACACACACACACACACACACACCCATCACTGGGATTATTCCATGCTCCACTTCATCGCTCCATTCCCCAAAGCCTGCTGAGTTGACTGCTCGGACACAAAAGTAATAAGTTCCCCCCATTGCCAGGGTGAGATGCTTCACAGTGATCAGCTTGGAGAGAGCAGTGTAAGCACCAATTGGACCAGTCCCACCGGAGGAACTGGACACTTTGACCTCGTATCGTAGAACCACACCGTTTGGGTTCATCGGTGGAGTAATGAGAATACTGGTGCTGTCCTTCTGGGTTACTATCACCTTGATCCCAGGAGCGGAGGGTACTGAAGGAAGAAGACATGTGTAGTGTACAGTACAGCAATGAACATACATGGTGTGTTTCTAGCACAGAGTTAGCAATGCATGTACATGACCTGTAAGTCATGAACAATACCAACAGTGCAGTACAGGGTTAGTGAAACACATATGTACATAGCGTGAAATTGTGTTGAAAAAACTCAAGTTAAATAATACATTATTGCAATGCCTAAAACCCAACATTATGTTAACTCCCAATACAGACTTCCTGCTCAACCACTTCCTGCCCACTCATACTTCCTACTCGCTCATACTTCCTACTCACTCACTTCCTTCTTTTGTCTTGTACATTTTGCCGCTACCAAAGGGTCCTAGCCCAATAGGATTGCGGCATGCGACAGCAAGCACATAGTCTGTGAAGGGCCTCAGTCCCTCAAAGGTGTATTGCAGAACACTAGTGTTAAACTCCTGGCATTCCAACATAGTACCATCGCTCTTCAGTTGAACACAAGCCTTGCAGCCTACAGCACAAGTGGAAGATTGCGATACAGTAAGTGGCAGAATGGAGGCTATAAAAACTAAAACATGTTAATTCTCCTCTTTTCTCCTTTTATAATCATTATTTTTCACTTTCACATACACTGTCCCTCCATTATGTAGACCTGGCAGGTTGACACCTGTGCACATATGCTGAGGTCATTTGTACTAGCAGATGCAGTAGAGCAAGCTACGTACCTGTGATGATTCCATTCCTGTGTTGTGTGAGTGGGAGTGACCAGGAGAGGCTGAGGGAATTTTTAGTACACTTGGTAACATTCAAATTACTAGCTGGACCTGATGGAGCTGCAGGAAAACAACAATAGACAACAGCAAGTTGACAAGACAACATATCAACAATAGACAACAACAAACAACAAGCTAACATAGATATCATAAGGAACATCAAGTCAAAGATAGGCAATAAACAACAAGTCAACAACAG